>JAODAL010031751.1:0-47990 GCA_025379985.1 Phyllomedusa bahiana
TGGGGAAAGGGGGCAGGTAATGACCTACACTTGGGGGCGGGAAAATTTGGGGGACATTTGGGGGGGACGGGAAAATGAGGAATTTGGGGGGACAGGAAATGACCTGCACTTGGGGGGCGGGAAAGACGCTAAAACTTGGGGGGACAGGATAATGACGCTGACACTTGGGGGGGGGGACAGGATAATGACGCTGACACTTGGGGGGACAGGATAATGACGCTGACACTTGGGGACAGGATAATGACGCTGACACTTGGGGGACAGGATACTAACGTGCTGACTTTTGGGGTTCCAGCGCCTACAGTAGTTCATCAGTGACTGCCATACATCTCAGTACTCGCCGTCTCCACTGGGAGCCTCATCCCGGCTTTGCAGAACTTGCAGCTCAGTAAAACCTCCAGACAATTACTGGTAAGCTTTGTTTCCACCCTGTGGTTTCAGGGTGTGACCCCTTGATCTGTCACTTCTCAGTTCTATTCTCAACTCTCCTGTCTGTTGCATAACTGTTTGTTGTCTTGTTTGTCTCTGCTCTATACAGAATCCACAATTAACAAATGCAGAATAAATTATCACTGAACCAAAAAAATAAAATCCAAAAATAATCCTGAAAAAATGAAGACTGCAAATGACTTCTCTGCACACTTTGTGCTTCTGTCTTTTTTAAATGAAATGAACGGCCGATGAATTCTACAAAACCAAAGTCATCAAAACCCAACAGCATGGCTGACATCATGATCTATGACACGTGATGCACAGAGTAACATTATACACTATGACCCCATATAAACTACTAGATGTGGAGAACACAATGTGCCGCTCAGACACAGCACCCACAGAAGCAGAACTACAACCCTACACGCGTATAATCTATGCCCGCTTATAATAACTAAGAAAACTGAACAAGAGAAAATACATATATATATATGTGTGTGTGTATGTAATTATACACAGTCGAGTCACATTATTATGACCAGCAGATAACCAATGGGTGCAGCCCGGACAGCAGCTAGACGGACTGGGAGTGACCCAGTAAGGTCCTGGGAAGGTTGTCACTGGTATCTGGAGCAGACTGCATCCCACAGCTGCATAGAGTCAATATCACCATCCAGGGACTCCCACAAATGGGTTGAAATATGGGGAATAAGGGGCCCAGGATAGTACTTGGAAGTCTTGTCACGCTCTTCCGACCAATGTCGGCTGTTTCTAGCTGTGTGACATGTCGCTTTGTCTTGGTGGAACATCCCATCTGGCCCAGGGGAGACGATCAGCATCTATGGGTGGACAAGATCTGCAACCCAAATTGGTTGAGAGTGCCTTCCACATGGATGAGTGGCCCAGAGAATGCCATGAAGGCATTCCTCAGACATTAACTCTGCCACCACTAGATTGTGTTCTTCCAGCTATGGTTGCAGGGTGTTTGTTCTCTGATGTTTCTCGGCTGACACACCAAAGTGCATGAAGCCGAAGACAACCCTTTGCCAACTAGTGGAGGTCCAATTCCGATACTGCAGTTAAAACCTTTTCTGCCGCTGTAGCATGGTTAGCAGAGGTTCAGTAACATCTGTCTGCTCTGGGGCCCCATACACAGTAGGGTTAGCAGAGGTTCAGTAACATCTGTCGGCTATGGGGCCCCATACTCAGTAGGGTTAGCAGAGGTTCAGTAATATTTGTCTGCTCCGGGGCCCCATACACAGTAGGGTTAGCAGAGGTTCAGTAACATTTGTCTGCTCTGGGGCCCCATACACAGTAGGGTTAGCAGAGGTTCAGTAACATCTGTCTGCTCCGGGGCCCTTTACCCCAGTAGGGTTAGCAGAGGTGAAAGTAAACATCTGTCTGCTCTGGGGCCCCATACACAGTAGGGTTAGCAGAGGTTCAGTAACATCTGTCTGCTCCGGAGCCCCATACACAGTAAGGTTAGCAGAGGTGCAGTGACATCCGTCTGCTCCGGGGGCCCCATACACAGTAAGGTTAGCAGAGGTGCAGTGACATCCGTCTGCTCCAGGGCCCCATACACAGTAGGGTTAGCAGAGGTTCAGTAACATTTGTCTTCTCCGAGGCCACATACACCATAGGGTTTTCTGAACTGTTGTGTTAGGCACATGTCTGGTAGCCCACTGAGTGATTTTGGTGGTGAGTTGCCCCACTGCAGAGTGTCAGTCCACTCTTGTACACCCTCAGAGCTGGGGTTCACCTCTCACATCCATGGCACGTGGTGCTCTGCCGTTTCCACCTCCCTTATTCACTATGGCGCCATTTGTCCACTCACAATATACTTTCACCACATAAGCACTTGAACTGTTGCCAAACTGCGCAGTGTTAGAAATACCGCCACCTTTGGCCCGAAATCCAATGATCATCCCTTTTTTGCAATTCTGATAAATTGCCCCTTCTATCCGTGACAGCCACGAAGGATACGTGTGCATACGGCCTGTCACACACCAAGCCAGCGCACCACAGCTGACTTTCTTCTTCTGCCAACGTCACAAGTAGGAAATGGTCATAATAATGTGACTCGACTGGGTAAGATAAATCTTGAGCTATATTTTCTATTATAATTGTTTCTGTTACCTAGTAACCCTTTTCTATATACTGGGATGGCTATAAAGTCTTAACGTGGCCGTCATGTGATATATTGCACTTCTGCGGCAGGGAGCACCACCTGTAGCAGGCACCTTGCACGCTGGTTCAGGCGATTAGAGGACCCGTCGGTGTCCTCACCCTTGTTTGCTACATGTAAAGGCAGGGGTTTAAGTGAAAGAAACAAGTCTAGAGGTTGTGCATACAATGCACGGGTGCTCGGGGGCACTAAGAATATCAGGTGCATCTCTACAGCCTCAGGGTGCAACTCCTGGACTTTAAATCCCTCCCTCTGAGACAGCTCAGATCAGTCTTCCTCGCAAGAAGTCAGAGAACAGGTACTTCTCCCTCAGCAGCCGGCGTCCCTCTCCCAGGAGAACTCTGCTCCATCTGGTAAGGACTTGTCTTAACTTTCTACTGATTTTTCCTGATTTATGGAGCCCCTCTACCATCTGCTTCTTCACTACTAACCCTATAGGATCTGTCTTACTAGAGCGCCCTTGTACCTGGAGCTTCCATCAGTCTCCCGGCTGCTCCTCTATTCCAGCAGGTGCTTTGCCCGGACTTATTTCTCTAAGTTATATAACAACTGGCAATAAAAAAACCTAATAAACTAAAAAGAATGTAACTAATAGACTAAATATTCACAAAAGAATCGTAAAACTAAAGAAATAAATCCACAGTGGATTTGTTTAACTTTCCTAAAAGTAAGTAAACGACGGAAAAAACTACTAAAAATGTTTGTGCTCCAAGAAAGGTGCTGCGACTTTCTCTAAACTAGTCTTGTAGTTTTGACCTCCAAATTCAACAAGTTCAATAAAATGAACAAAAATTTGAAAGTTTTTTTTTTTTTGAGTTAAAAATAATTTTTACAAATTTTTACCAAGTCCGAGCTGATAATTGGGACTTGGGAGTGCAAATAGCTGGAGGCTGAGGTGTATGAAGTTGTGTCGCAGTTACGTAGGACTGTGCCTGACACTGAGCATGCAGCAGGTGTAATGTACTAGTCACGGTGCGGGGGGTTTATAAGTTTGGTATTATTTACGTGGCTACTTATATGTCAAATATGTTGGAATACAGAGGCTGCTACGTATTTGTGTGTTAGGGTTGAATCCACTTACCCTATAAACTATGCAAGCACTAGTCTATATATCTACTGTACATAGACACTATACATGTAGGTGTGTATGTAGAAATATATAGATGCATGTGTGTGAAATATGTGTACTTTCGTAATGTGTGGTATTTATTATATAAAAATTATATGTGTATATTATATTAAAATATATCACAACAACAAATTTATTATAATACCCCAAACATACATTACACAACATTTATATATATATATTAACACACCACACATACATACAACAATACAATACAACATTTAAACACATATATAAATCTATATATATATATTATAATAAACACCATGCATAAACCACTAATTATATTATATATATTTTTGCCCAGACACAACATTATATTGTATGTAATATATAATCATAAATATATATATATATATAATTAAATATATATTAATATAATATATATATTATTTTAATATATATATTAATTTTAACACATACATATATAGATTTTTTTGAGTTGAAAAATAAGGTTGGGGTCATATAATATATATTTTATATATATTACAAAATATATATATATATATATATGACATCACGCAAATATATATTTTACATACTAAGAAATATTATATATGTTATAAAAAATTTTGTGTGTGAATTTTTTTTATATATCTAAATATTTTTTATAGAAATATTTATATGACATACATAATATAGTATATGTTGGGGCTGTGCAATATATTATATATATTTTTATATATATAATAATATAATATATTATAAAAATGGTGTGTGCGTGTATAGTCTTTTAATAATATATATATTATATATATATATATAATTTTATAATGACACCACACACTATAATTTTACATATATATATTATATATATATTATAATAATACAATGTGCGGGGAAAATTTTTTTCACATATATCTAAATATTTTATAATATTATATATATATTATATATAAATATTTATATATACACACACATACATTAGTATATGTGGGTCTGTGCAGTATAAAATTTTAAATTATATAAAAAATATATATATATATAACTCGTGTGTAATTTCCGTTACAGTACAAAATAAAATACACCATTTTATTTATAAAAAAAATTAATTTATATAATATAAATAATACTATTATAATAAAAATTAAAATATATATAAAAATGACACACCATATAATTTTTCACACCAAGGTACAAGTCAGACTAGTTGGACAGCTCCTGAACACTGAAACTGCACTTGCGACACCCCGGCAGGGTCACGGTTGGCATGTCCCCGCGTTATGCAATCAATGCCACATCACAGGATTTAATTGGAATATGCCCTTCCACAAAATCCTTCCACTTCCCTCGTCACACACTACTTATTCCAGGCTCCTCTTAAGACGTAGCTGGGAACCCATTCGTTTTTTGGTGAGTGGATACTGATCATGGATCTTCCAGCCATACTTTGTATTGATATGTTTAAACGAGGGTGTCATTATTTATGCAAATTGTCTTTTTTTAAATAAAGAGAGAAAGTTTTGCGAGAATGGGGTTTGACGAAACAAAGCAAATTAGCCAAACTACCTTTGTAAAACCCCAGACATGGGATGCGATTGCAAATGAATCAGGCCTACATGGATATGCAAAGGGGCATCAGCCGGCCTCAGATGGTGTGCTCTGCTGCTTGTTGTGACAACGGTCCCCTTCAAAAGGACTGAATTGGCGGCATTTTGGGTTCTACCCAAGAATAGCTGGGGAAAACAAGCCGGCATTCCAGGCCTTCCGTGAACTGATACCAGCCACAGTGTGCCCAAGTCTCAGCATTTGTATATCTCCATTTTTCAAAACAGCTAAAAAGATGAAAATTTCAATTCAAAAGTTTTTTCATTTTCCCCTGTGTTATCAGCTCAGGTGGGGGGTCTGTGGCCCCGAAATTGCAGACCTCAGTTAGAGCAGTGCTGGGACTTTTAATCCCACCAGAGCTCGGAGGGATAATGTAAGAGGTTAAAAAATAGACAAAAGCTCATTTATCTTTAGGGGATTTTTTTTACTTCTAAAAATATATTTATTAATTCCAAAATAATTAATTACTTTTATTTATATATAAATAAAATTAATAAAATAATTTAAAAAAATAAAAAACTTTTTTTTTTTGCGCAAAATGATCTGGATCACCAAACTGGATTTTTTTCCGTCTATAAATATAATTATTAATTAAAAATAATTTTTACTTTTTTTTATATTAAAAAAATAAAATTAATTTTAAAAAAAATGTAAAACTTTTTTTTTTTTTTTTTTTAGCGCAAAATGATCTGGGTCACCAAACTGAACAAGTATAAGTTTTATCCCCAATTTTTTTATTTTTAGTTTTTGCCCCAAATCAATTTAAGCCCTTTTAAATATTTTTCTGGGCCCCGGTTTCCAGTCGTCAGCTCTTTTTCGTATTGCGGACTAATCAGTCTTCACATAGCGCTAATATGATCTAACCACTTGAATTGAATAAAGACATTTCTTTAGAAATTGGTGCCCCGGGGCTCGCAAGCAATTAGTCTCCAGGTTTTCAAGAGTTATCTGTCAGAGGTTTTGGAACAATCATCATGAAAATCATGATGCTTGGAGCTAGTGGTGAAATCACTTTTTTTTTTCCTATTTTTTTTTTTTTTTAATAATCCATGGCGTAACACATCTTAAGTCCACAGTCATGAGAACTGTACTGCACCACTTTCTCACGCCTTGAGTATCGTTGAAAATAGAGACGTGCCAGTACAAGCCGCATCTACGCTGCACAAGGAAGCTGAGGAGGGAGCATAGGCAGGAGGCTTGCCACCGCTTTTCCTACCTGTAGGAGCTGAGAAATGGAAACCGCAAAATAAAATAAAATAAAAAAAAAAAAACTAATAAAATGAAATATGAAAATAATAGAAAAGTTGGCAAAGTTTAAGTACTTTTGGGCACAACTAATGTATTTAAATATCGATTTCTGGCTGCCTATTAACCCTTTAATCATAGGCAGAAGGTTTCCTGCTGCTTCCCTTCCTGTATGAGCTGTTAAATGTAAACTACAAAATAAATTAAAAAAAAAAAAATATGAATAAAAAAAATAATAATAGAAAAGTTGACAAAGTTCAAGTATTTGTGGGCACAGCTCATTTACTTCAATTTAAATTTCTGGTTGCACCTTAACCCTTTAATATCAGGCAAACAGCTTTTCACTGCTTCCCTACCTGTACAGATAAATGAAAACCACAAACTAAAATAAAAAAAAAAAGTAATAAAATAAAATCGGAAAATCCTAAGGCCATGTTCACACGGTGTATTTGCAGGGCGTAATTACGCCCCGCAATTACGCCGTGTGACCGGGGGCAGGAGACTGAGCAGGGGGCCGGCACTTCGCCGGCCCATAGACTTGAATTGCCAGCGGCGCGTATACGCCGCTAGTAATTCACATGTCAATTATCTCCCCGCCCGGCGAAGCCTAGAGGAGACGTAATCCATAGTTCTCTATGAGAACTGTGAATTACCGTAATGAATGGGCCGTTTTCGGCCCGTAATTGGCGCACATCGGCGCGTAATTACGGACCGAAATATGGCCCATTTTAAGCCGTGTAAACATGGCCTAATAGTAAAAAAAAAAAAAAAAGTTGGCAAAATATGAATATTTTTGGAAACAACTAGTTTACGGCAATATAGATTTTTAGTTGCATATTAAACCTTTAATCATGGGCAGAAGGCTTTCCACTGCTTTCCCTACCTGTAAAAGCAGCTTAACAAGTACAAATAGAAAAAAAAATTAAAATAAAAAAATAATTATTATTTAAAAAAAAAGAGACGTGGAAAAAGTTTGAGCATGTCTGGGCACATATAATAGATTAAAATTTATTTTTTTGGCTGCATAGTCACCCTTTAATCACAAGCAGAAAGATTTCTACTTATTTCCTTAAAGGGGTTGTCTCACTACATTGATTCATCTTACCTCAGTCCTGTTTTCATTTTGAATTCAGTGGGGTGCTTACTGGCTTCCACTAGGCTGCAGTAGAAGCCAGGTCTGTAGCTATAGCGACCAGTGCTGGCAGCCTATCAGGAGAGATTGAACAAGACTGTAGCTATAGCAACCACTGCTGGCAACCTATCAGGAGAGATCAAACAGGTCTGTAGCTATAGCAACCAGTGCTGGCAGCCTATCACGAGAGATTGAACAGGTCTGTAGCTATAGCAACCAGTGCTGGCAGCCTATCAGGAGAGATTGAAAAGGTCTGTAGCTATAGCGACCCGAGGAGCTGATGCAACACATACAAGAGGGGATATCTCAGAATAGGTAGGACACTGTTGATGGACACTTTGTAAGATCTTTAACATAAAACGCAAACCTTGTAGTGAGACAACCCCTTTAAGTGGAAAAGCTAATAAATGAATGTAAAGTAAAAAGTAAAGAAAATAATAAAAAATTCCTAAAAATGAAAAATAAAACTTTGCAAACTATCAACCTATGAGTATACATTTGGGCACGACTAATTTATTTTAAATGACTATTTTGGTTGCGTATTAATCCTTTGAGTGCTTTCAGTTAAACAATTTATGTTATAATGGATTTGACTCTGTGGAATAGCCGCCTGAGGAGCTGGTCACAGCAGGAACTGTAGAGAGTTTTTAAGAAAGGCTTAGATAACTACCTGACACTAAAGAATATGAATGCGTATGTAAAATTCTGGATCCTGGCTGGTGGAGGCTCTGGGGTCAGAGATGGGGTCTCCACTGGAGCATATTGGTTCTTGCCCTTTGGGTTTCAGGGCATTAACCAGTGGTGAGGCCGGGCTTGAAATCCCTGTCTCCCTCCCTTCACCCACATTTTCCCCACCCTTGGCTGAACTTGATGGACACATGTTTTTTTTCAACCGTACTATGTAACTATGGTTTTGCTTATGTGCCTCCAATACTGTTGACATGAAGACACCCCCATGCCTACTCTTACAGCTATTGGGAGATGCAGACCACAAGGTGGTTGAACACAGAGTATGTAATATCCATACTGCCCCCTACTGACAGATATTAATGTCTTGGTTACTTAGGTATTGCATTATAGGGCAGGTGATCTAATTGCAGGCCTGCCCTTAAAGCTCTTTGGTTTGGCAGAACTGTCAGTCACCCTCCTATTATCATGAGGGCGTGCTGAAGTGTTTACCCCCTTGCTAAGCAAGTTTGCCCAGCCACACGACTTTTAAGCATATGTGGATTAGGAAAGTCACAATGAAGTCACTGGGAGCTGGAAGCAACGCGTAAGGTAACCGTCTCCCCAGATACAGACACAACCTTTGCTGTGACCAATCTAGGAAAAAAATAACTAATAAAAAAAAGTTCTAATTTCTAATCTTTTTCTTATTTGCAGATACAGAACTTTTCAATCAGACAACTCTGGTGAGAAGAATTGGAGAAGACAAGTAAGGAGACTAAGGGGCAACCAGGAGGCTTCAATATGTCTGTCTTGAAGGAGCGCAAGCCCAAGAAGCCCCATTACATTCCCCGACCTCCAGGAAAGCCCTTCAAGTACAAGTGCTTCCAATGTCCATTCACCTGCAATGAGAAATCTCATCTCTTCAACCACATGAAGTATGGACTTTGCAAAAACTCCATCACTCTTGTCACGGAACAAGACCGAGCGGTCAAGAGCCCAAAGACGAACCCGGCAGAGCCCAAACAGCCATCTCCTGAGGGCTTTGTGAAGCCCATACCTGTTGTGGCCAATGGACAGCTGGACTCTAAAGCTCATCATGAAATCACCAGAGATGATCTTAGAGACAACATGGACTTTAAGACGAAGGAGGCCACTGTGCACGTGGAAAAGCCAGCTAACCACAAAGATGTAGCTGCCTCATCGCCAACTGGTCACAGCCCTGTTTCAAAGCCCATACCTATTGAAGGGGTTTTGAGGCCCTCAGCCTTCATGCCAGTTGGAGAGCATAGGTACCTGAATGGTACAGAGAGAAGCCACCTACCAGAAATCATGCCACCGGTAGGTCCGGTCAAAGGAGTCCATAGCGAGGGGTCCGCGTTCCAAAGGTTACCAACCCCATGGAAAACTGGAGAACTGGTTCCACCTGAGCTTGGTCCAAAGCCAACAATACCACACTACATCCGTCCAATGATCCCGGAATATAAATATTATGAGACCGGGGTGCCAGCTGTCCTCCCATACATGTATGATGCCCCATTGTTTTCAATGTATGGCTCTCCAGACCATAGACTTTTCCGTCCCCACCCCATTCAACCTTCAGGACTCTCTTTGCCGAAACCATTAAACCCATCTATTGACTATAGACTGATTCATCCGTTCCAGCAGAACCCGGCCATGCAGTACAGCTTCTACAGACCGGCCGAACATTCCTTTTTACCTTACGGTCTCAAGCTACCGAATAACTTGACCAAAGCCACCACGGCCCCAAACATGGACACTGCACCTTTCCTCTACCCAACCTCCAGCCCACCACTTTTCTACTCCTTAGACCCAGCTCACAAACAAGTAGACTGTCAAAAGGAGGTGCTCCTCGGCCAAGACAAGCAAAAACATGAAGGAGAGAACCTAAAGATGAGTCCACGGGCCGGCAGTGCTGCCACCGGCTCTCCCGGTAGACCAAGCCCGACCAACTTCACTCAGAACAGTCAAGGTTTTGAAGGAATCTTTGACCTTTCCAGCAAATCTACCTCTACGTTTGGAAAGTGGGACGGTGTGGGGCAAACCCTTACAGCTTTCAAACCAGTGAGGAAGAGCACAGACTCCCAATCATCACTGAGCAGAGGAGATTCTCCATGGTAAGTTAGAGCAACTTCTAATATAAAATAGTTATTCGTTGGTGGATTCTGTAGACTTTGATAGTACCCAGCACCCGTTTAGAGGGGTTCTGCCATGATCGAAAATCATATATTCTTGGTGCTGTGCATTAGATCTACTGTACCATGGCTTGTTACTTTGCTGTTTTATCGTTCTTTGATGTTTTTTTTCACATCGTTTAGATTTGGAACTCTGTATAATTTACTAAAATTTTTCAATAAAAATCTATTGTTAAAAAAAAAAAATCATGGCCAAAGGCCACAGTGCAGAGCTGTCCGCACTTGTGTAGTCACTTTCCATTCTGTTCTATGGGTGTCTAAGTGTGTTCAGCTCTGTTTGGAACCTATAGAACAGAATGGAGAGCCATGCCCAAGTGTGACCAACTCTCTGCTCTGCGACTTTTGGGGGGTCTGTTCCAGAGATAGGAATAGAAAATGATGGCATAGCCTAGCGTTAGACCCGTAGAAAGAGAGATTCATTGGGTGCTGGGTGCCATCAAACACATTGGGCCTCATTTATCAGAACCTTTGTCCTTGTTGCCCACAGAAACCAATCAGAGCCCAGCTTTAATTTCATATAATGCTCTGGATAGATGAAATCTGGGCTCTAATTGGTTGCGATGGGCAACAAGGACAAACTTTCTATTAGACTCGTTGATAAATGAGGCTCTTTGGAGTCTTCTGTCTGATCCCCGGAGATAAGCAGTTCCCGATTGCCCTCCCTCTATTAAAGTATTAACGTTCTTCTCCAAACCAGTATAACTAGGGGGCAGTAGTGAGCGGAGGGAGAAGTATAGGAGTCTTTAAGAAGCTTTAAAATAAAACATGTCCTTAACCTGTCCCAATTTTTGTAATTTCAGCTCTGGGAATGAAGAAGCTTCGTCCATGGCCGACCGCGACACCACTACGAGTGGTGATGATGACACATTTGTCCCACTTAACCTGTCCAAGAAGGTCGAGCTGGAAACGGAGACTGCCCCCGAACAGCCGCCCACTAAGGACTTCACAGAGCAAGACATGCCCCTGAACCTGTCCGTCAAAGACAATGTGGAAGGGTCTCCTAACCGGAGCCCCCATTCACCGAGTGAAGACGGTGTCAACATGGCGGAGGTAAAGGCGCTAATGGAGATCTGCGATGAGCAGAAGCAATCGGCGGCTGTTGCCCTTTGCCAGCTGGCATCATACAGCCCCATTCCAGCTACTCGGGCGGTAGAAGAGGACAACCTGGAAACACAGATGGCCAAACCAGAGCAATCGGCTGTCAACTCTCCAGGTGACCAAGACCAAGGCAAACCAAGAGGTCAGAAAAGAGAAAACCCCAAAGAGGCGACCAAAGCCACCACCAAAAAAGCAAAAACATCTGACTGCAACAGGGTCTTCACCCTGAGGAAGAGGCAAAGAATGTCTTAGAAGACGTCTGTGCCCCTCACAGACCACTTGGACTTCTTCAAAATGAAGCTGCTTTTCGGGGACCCTCGTGTTTGGACTTGGTGTGGTCAGGCACCAATGGTTTATCTGAAGTTCTCCGCGTCTGTAGAATTATTCATTATTTCAGACTAGTTGTTATTAATCTAATATTTATCTGGTCAGAGTTTTCGCCCGCCCCCCCCCCCCCCCCCCCCCCCCGCACAGGATACGGGTCAGGACTGAATCATATTTATATTGGTATTATTTATTTTTGTATAAAGGATACCAGACGCTGCTGCAGGGTGAGGGTCTCACGTCAGCCATAGGAACTGTACAGACGCTCCTTATACTCCGACATTTTCAGGTTTTTATCTATTGATGATGTTTGTTTAGCTTTCAACAAAAAAAGAAATTTAAAGAAAAAAATACTGAATAAATGCTGTGCTTCTGATAATATTCTGTCTTATTTATTACTTGAAGGGGTTATGGCTAAAAATACTATGAAGATAGCAGGCAGGTCTCTTCCCCGTACATGAGCAACACAATTCAACACTGAAATACTCTTTACTGATGGAAGCACTGCTCCCTCATCTATTCAACTGTACTTCTATGACCTCCCATAAGATCAGTACACATGTCCTGGAATACTCGTGCTGCTATGGACTCCCTCAATTATGCATTTCTCTGTAGATGACCTACCATAAGATTGGTGCATCCACACCTGAAATACTCTGTACTGCTGGAAGCCCTACTCCCTCACCTATGCAATTGTACTTTGATGGCCTCCCATGAGATCACACACCATCTCCTGGAATACTCGTGCTGCTAGGGACTCCCTCAATTATGCATTTCTCTGTAGATGACCTACCATAAGATTGGTGCATCCACACCTGAAATACTCTGTACTGCTGGAAGCCCTACTCCCTCACCTATGCAATTGTACTTTGATGGCCTCCCATGAGATCAGCACACATCTCCTGGAATACTCGTGCTGCTAGGGACTCCCTCAATTATGCATTTCTCTGTAGATGACCTACCATAAGATTGGTGCATCCACACCTGAAATACTCTGTACTGCTGGAAGCCCTACTCCCTCACCTATGCAATTGTACTTTGATGGCCTCCCATGAGATCAGCACACATCTCCTGGAATACTCGTGCTGCTAGGGACTCCCTCAATTAATGCATTTCTCTGTAGATGACCTACCATAAGATTGGTGCATCCACACCTGAAATACTCTGTAACTGCGGAAGCCCTACTCCCTCACCTATGCAATTGTACTTTGATGGCCTCCCATGAGATCCAGCACACATCTCCTGGAATACTCGTGCTGCTAAGGGACTACCCTCAATTATGCATTTCTCCGTAGATGACCTACCATAAGATTGGTGCATCCACACCTGAAATACTCTGTACTGCTGGAAGCCCTACTCCCTCACCTATGCAATTGTACTTTGATGGCCTCCCATAAGATCAGTACACATGTCCTGGAATACTCGTGCTGCTGGGGACTCCCTCAATTATGCATTTCTCAGAGAATGATCTACCATAAAATTGGTGCAACCACACCTGAAATACTCTGTACTGCTAGGGCTCAGCAACACTCACTAAATAATATTCTTAAACCTCAGATAAGCAAACTTTTCTCCTAAAGTACTCTGTGCTGCTATTGAACCCTGATTGGTCCACTATGTAACTCTCAGTCTGTGACCTCTCACAAGTTTAGTGCACTCCCCACCCCTCAAATACTCTGTACTGCTTCAGACCCTATTCCGTCCACTATGTAACACTCAGTCTGTGACCTCTCATAAAATCAGTACTCTCTTTTCCTGAAATACTCTGTACTGCTGCAAACCCTACTCCTTTCACTATGTAACACTCAGTCTGCAACCTTTTACAAGATCAGTACACTCTTTGAGAAAAAAATCTATACCCTATTTATTCCACTATGTTACACTCAGTCTGTAACCTCTAACATTAAGTTGGTAAGTAAAATGAGAATGCTTGGACTGGGGGAAAAGGTCTGCAAGTGGGTAAGTAACTGGCTCAGCGACAGAAAACAAAGGGTGGTGATTAATAGTACATACCCAGACTGGATCCCTGTTACTAGTGGGGGCCACAGGGGTCAGTATTGGGCCCTCTCCTCTTTAAAATTTTCATTAATGATCTTACACAGGGAATACACAGTAGAATATCGATCTTTGCAGATGATACTAAGCTCTGTAAAGGAATCCACACAATAGAGGATAATGTGTTATTACAAAGGGATCTGTATAGGTTGGAGGCCTGGGCAGAGAAGTGGCAGATGAGGTTTAACACTGATAAATGCAAGGTTATGCACATGGGGAGGAAAAATCCATTACATGATTACATGTTAAATGGAAAAACGCTGGGGAAAAAAGTGACATGGAGTAGGATTTGGGAATCCTGGTGGACAGTAAACTTAACTGTAGCAGCCAGTGCCAGGCAGCAGCAGCCAAGGCAAATAGGATCATGGGGTGCATTAAAAGGGGCATAGAGGCACATGATGAGAACATTATTCTCCCATTATACAAGTCACTGGTCAGACCACACATGGAATACTATGGACAGTTTTGGGCACCAGTGCACAGGAAAGACATTGTAGAGCTTGAACAGGTACAAAGGCGGGCAACAAAAATAATAAAAGGACTGGGTGGACTACAATACCCAGAAAGATGAGCAAGATTAGGGTTATTTAGTTTAGAGAAAAGACGGCTTCGGGGAGATATAATAAATATGTTTAAATATATTAAGGGTCAATATAGAGATCTTGCTAAAGATTTATTTATACGCAGGACTGTATTAAGAACAAGGGCATCGTCTACGCCAAGAAGAAAGTTTCTACGTAAACATAGAAAGGGATTCTTTACTGTAAGAGCAGTGAGACTGTGGAACTCTGCCAGAGGGACTAGTCATGGTGAATTCACAGAGTTCAAAAAGGCTCTGAATACATTTCTAGATGTAATAATAGAACAAGTTATAGTGACCGGGATTCTGGAGAAGGGTCTGGATACATTTCTGGAGCGTAATAATATAACAAGTTATAGTGACCGGGGTTCTGGAGAAGGGTCTGGTTACATTTCTAGATGTAATAATATAACAGTTACAGTGACCGGGAGTCTGGAGAAGGGTCTGCATACATTTCTAGATGCAATAATAGAACAAGTTCTCGTGGCCGGGATTCTGGAGAAGGGTCTGGATACATTTCTAGATGTAATAATAGAACCAGTTATAGTGACCAGGATTCTGGAGAAGGGTCTGGATACATTTCTAGATGTAATAATAGAACAATTTATAGTGACCAGGATTCTGGAGAAGGGTCTGGATACATTTCTAGTTGTAATAATATAACATTTATAGTGACCAGGATTCTGGAGAAGGGTCTGGATACATTTCTAGATGTAATAATAGAACAAGTTATAGTGACCGGGATTCTGGAGAAGGGTCTGATACATTTCTAGATGTAAAAATATAACAAGTTATAGTGACCGGGATTCTGAGAAGGGTCTGATGCATTTCTAGATGTAATAATAGAACAAGTTATAATGACCAGGATTCTGGAGAAGGGTCTATGTGCATTTCCAGATGTAATAATATAACAAGTTATAATGACCGGGATTCTGGAGAAGGGTCTGGATACATTTCTAGATGTAATAATATAACAATTATAGTGACCGGATTCTGGAGAAGGGTCTGGATGCATTTCTAGATGTAATATATAACAAGTTATAGTGACCAGGATTCTGGAAAAGGGTTTGGATACATTTCTAGATGTCATATAACAAGTTATAGTGACCAGGATTCTGGAGAAGGGTCTGGATACATTTCTAGATGTAATAATATAACAAGTTATAGTGACCGGGATTCTGGAGAAGGGTCTGGATACATTTCTAGATGTAATAATATAACAAGTTACAGTGACCAGGATTCTGGAGAAGGGTCGTTGATCCTGGGATTTATTCTGATTTCCAGATTGGAGTCGGGAAGAAATTTTTTCCCTAAAATGAGGACAATTGGCTTCTACCTCATCGGGGGTCTTGACTTCCTCTGAATCAACACTGTAGGACAATAGACTGAACGGGATGGACATCGTCTTTTTCGGCCTTATAAACTAAACTATGTAACAAGATCATTGCACTCCTTTCCTGAAATACTCTTTACTGCTGTGGACCCTATTCCTTCCACTATGTAACACTCAGGGCCAGATGTATGAAAACTGTCTAGGTCTAAAACTCACTGTGTTGCCCATAGCAACCGATCAGAGCCCATAGCAACCGATCAGAGCGCCCCTTTCATTTCATATAGTGCTCTGGAAAAATGGGAGCGGCGCTCTGATTGGTTGCTATGGGCAACAAAGTGAGTTTTAGACCAAGACAGTTTTCATACATGTGGCCCTCAGTCTGTAACTTCTTACAAGTTCATTACATTCCTTTCCTGAAATACTCTGTACTGAGGTGGACCCTATTAATTCCACTATGTAACACTCAGTCTGTGACCTCCCACAGAAGATCAGCACACTAATTTCCTGAAACACTATGTGCTGCCATGGAAAAATTCATCTCCAATTTAGCAGCTACAGACAACATATTATGTCATGCCATTCACACACTTTACAATGTTAGTGGCCCATTAATGGGTTCTCTTATGGTCCAGGCAAGTGCCACACATGCCCCTGACCCATTGCTCAGGTAACTATATTTACTATTTTGCCATAGGCAAACTTAAACTTTATCAGTTCTCAATCTATAAAGCACTAAAACATAAATTTTATTTTATATCTAAAACTTAACCTCGATACACACTATTTTAAAAAAAACTTTATTTCTAACCTCTCAATGTGTCCCTTTCTAATTGTGAAGGAATAACTCCTTTTTTTTTATCAAGTCTGGTGGAACACCACCTTTTAGCAGGGAACCCTATATATATACAGTGATTTGCTAACTCCAAGAAGGAATCCAAAACATCTTACTTGGGCAGTCATCCCTAATCTGATGGGCATGAAGCATATAAGGTTTCACCGGGCCTCTGTCCCCTGATGAAGCCAGTTAGCTGGTGAAACATGTTGGGTGTATGTATGAATCTCTATAGTGTTAAGACTAGAGACAAGTCACCACAAACACCCAAAATTTATATATTATGTATTAGATCACTGTGGAAGGGCATACTAAATAAAGATAAAATGTAACTTTTATTTAGATTAGGTTAAAATATGCCTAGTGCATCACAAAGCGCTTAGTAAATACTAGAATTAGAATAAATAAGCCGCAACGAAAAAACTTAGCAAGGTTACAGGAAAAATAGGGTAACCAGAATTTTGGATATGGAGGAAAGGTTCTCACCCTACCAACCCTACAATTTTCCTAGTGGTACCCTAGCCTAATATCCGGGGAATGTAAACGTCCCGATAAGGACGACCCCGTCCGGAACCTGGCCCTGGTATAGCTCACCCTAAATTGCCCTAAATGTTCATAAATCGAGCAGAGGGTAAGTGAAAGAAAAACCTTACTTTTATTGTAGTCCCAACATGTTTCGGCGCCCACCCGAACCTCCTCAGGGGACAGTGATTGGTAGGCTATACAAATTGCGGTCTAAGATTCCATGTGCAGAAGGAGCATGTGGCTCCTAGTGTCTTGACACAGCTATGGTATGCTGTGAAACATGTTGGGGAGGTCAGGCATGACATTTTAATTTGTGATTTTCTACCTCTTTCTACTGTGTTACCCGCTGCAGAGGGTCTCACAAGGAAACCTTATATGCTTCATGCCCATCGGATTAGGGATGACTGCCCAAGTAAGATGTTTTGGATTCCTTCTTGGAGTTAGCAAATCACTGTATATATAGGGTTTCCCTGCTTATATAATAGGTGGTGTTCCACCAGACTTGATAATGGAAAAGAGTTATTCCTTCACAATTAAAAGGACAAATTGAGAGGTTAGAAATCAGGTTTTTAAAATAGTGTGTATCGAGGTTAAGTGTTATACATAATAAAAGTTAAGTTTTAGTGCTTTATAGATTGAGAACTGATAGAGTTTAAGTTTGCCTATGGCAAAATAGTAAATATAGTTATTAAAAGTCACTCTTTGTTCTCTTGCTAGATTCCCATTTTTTTTTGAGACTATTGCTTAGATAAAACACGACGTGTCCTTCATTGGCACTTTTAATGGTCATTGAATGGGGGACCATTGCTACACCTGCACCGCATCTAAAGCATGGCATTATAGATGACAGCACCCTTTAGGGGGCTTTCACACGGTGCAGTTTTGGTGCAGTTTTAACTGCGCTCCAAATAAACTGCCTTTATTACCAGCAAGCTTCTTTCACTTATCTAAACTGTTTGGAAAGTGAGTGATCAATTAGTGTGTTCTGTAATCCACAAGACTTCAAACACAGTCATTGATTACTAACTTGAAACACCTTTCTGAACAATTCAGACAACTGAAAGAAGCTGCTGGTCATAAAGGTAGTTTAATTGGAACGCAGTTAAAACTGCGCTGTGTGAAAGCAGCCTTAAGAAAGTTGTCTTGTGATGTGCCTACTTCCCGTACACGACCAGTTCTGCTACATCTGACAAGCACAGGTCTGCTGTAGCTAAGGCACACGTCACAGTGACATTACAATATATTATCTGTGAATTTACACGGGACTGCAGATAAGCCTCATCCAGACACAGGAACACCCTCGTCTCAGCCGACGCCTCACGCTGTACCCTACGGAGAAGTGATTTGGTTTTACCTTGCGTGTAATCTGTAAGAAACAGGTTGTGGTGGAGGAAGGAGGAGTGGCGGGAGGAGTGGAGGGGGCAACAGGTGTGGAAACCATTGAGACTAAGATGGCAGCTGACAATACCGGTGCTGACGGCTCATCTCCACATACGCCTACAATGTATATTTTCTGCTATTTAGCCTGAGGCAAGACAAACCGAAGGCTCGTCTACAGATAGCTACGGGCGACGAAGCCTGCAGAGGAATGTGACTTCAGACAATGGATACAGAACACAAGGTTACGACACCGCAACGACATTCACCCCCCCCCCCCCCCCCCCACGCGGTCACTGTACAAGCGCAAGTCCAGCATGTAATAGGGCTGGGGACGTGTTCATACTTGCAGGCCCTGCAGCTAGTCTGACGCAGGAAGGACACTCAACATGGCGTGGGCTCAGACTTATGCAATGCAAGTCCTCGTGCCCGATAAGGTCGCTTAAAGCGACATCCATTCAGAATACAATGGAAACTTCTACTACAGTTGTGTTTCAATTCTGCAATATTTTTAAGATGTCTGCTTGCTGCCAGTAAATTGCGTCCTCCTAGAATATGAACGGTATGTAATGACCCGCTAAGCGGTATATGATAGGGGCACTGCTTCATCCTCCAAAGTAAACAGAGTACCATTCAATGACAGCATTCAGAGATGGTGAAAAGTATAATGATGTGCCCTGTTTCCCCGAAAATAAGACAGTGTCTTATACTAATTTTTGCTCCTAAAGATGCACTAGGTCTTATTTTCAGGGGATGTCTTATTTTTCCATGAATAAATTATAGCGTGCTATACTAGTGTGTGTGTATATGTATATCTTAAAGTTTAGAGTCACAAACCATAGGATCTGTATATGTAAAGGTCATTTTATGGCAGCTGCAGTGACTTATCTCAAAGGATGGCAAATGTGACATGCTGGGACTTGTAGAACTAGAGGTTCCAGCCTGCCCCATCAGCCATCCTGTGAGATGTGTGTGTGTGTCAGTGTCATTGCTCTGTTCTCCCCTCCATCCCTCACTTACTTGTACACTTTCTGTCTCCTGTCCTGGGATGTTCGGGACCTGTGGTGACATCACAGTCACAAGACCTCCCTGCACAGGTCCTTCAAAACTCTTCTGCCACAATATGTCCCAAGACAGTTTCTTGGGGTGAGCGGGGCTTGGGAACACCTGCCCCCCCTCCACCCACCTTTCTCTCTGCCCACTCTTATGGATGGCCCTTTGTATGGGGAGCTGCAGCAATGATTTCCGCTATGTCTTATTTTTGGGGGATGCCTTATATTAGGGAATTCAACAAAATCTCTGCTATGACTTACTTTCGGGGAAACTCGGTAATACACAAAGTATATCACTACAAGGGTGTTCCTACTAAATCCATTGGCTATAGGATAGGTGCAGGGGCACCTCTGAAACCTGCATCTATCTCAGGAACTGGCCCCTGAAAGTGTTGGCTCAAAATGGAGATCGGGTCCCGCTTGAGCATGAGTCTCCATTCTGTTCTACGGGAGTTGTGAGTACAGGTGAGCAGTGTTTTCAGTCATACATCTCCAATAGAACAGAATGGAGAGGGGTGTGTCCAAGCCTGGCTGGCTCTCCATTCTGAGCTGAGACTTATGGGGGCCTGATCCCGAAATAGGTATGGATCCCAGAGGTGGGACCTGCAGCTATCTGATTTTGATGGCATATCCTCTTTTTTTTTTTTTTTTTTTTACATGTTACCATTTAGTCCCCCTAAGACAGCCACGGCAATCAAATAGCGCCCATGATTGTGTTGTGGGGGAGGGGTGATTGGGGACCACAATGGACCGTGTTCCAACATTCTAATCATTTAGATGCCACAGTCGGCTTCAAGTGGCCAGAACCAGAGCCGACTCTGATCCCAGTAGCTAGCGGTGGTTGCTGATTGTATCTACCAGTAGGCATCTATCGTGTATGATGTTAACTCAGTGAGTTAACTGACTCACCCCATAACCCTTTAGTGCACATTAGACGTAACTGTATGTCCATTGGCGTAATGAGGTTGTACAATCAATCTATGTCAACAGCAGCAGAATTGTTGTAGTGGCGGAAGTTGTTGGTCAGGTTCTTACTTGGACGGTAACTCTGGCAATTCCCACTGTATTGTTTTACACCTGTCCCCTCAAATACTCTGTCCTGCTACAGGCCCTATTTCTTCCACTATGCAACACTCAGTCTGTGACATCTCATAAGATCAGTGCATTCTTTTCCTGAAATACTCTGTCTCTTACTCTGTCTGCACAGCCCTATTTCTTCCACTAACACTCAGTCTGTGACATCTCATAAGATCAGTGCACTCTTTTCCTGAAATACTCTGTCCTGCTACAGACCCTATTCCTTCCACTATGTAACACCCAGTCTGACAAACCTCATAAGATCAGTACATTCTTTTCCTGAAATACTCTGTCCTGCTACAGACCCTATTTCTTCCACTATGCAACACTCAGTCTGTGACATCTCATAAGATCAGTGCATTCTTTTCCTGAAATACTCTGTCCTGCTATACTCTGTCCTGCTACAGGCCCTATTTCTTCCACTAACACTCAGTCTGTGACATCTCATAAGATCAGTGCACTCTTTTCCTGAAATACTCTGTCCTGCTACAGACCCTATTCCTTCCACTATGTAACACCCAGTCTGTGACACCTCATAAGATCAGTGCACTCTTTTCCTGAAATACTCTGTCCTGCTACAGACCCCATTCCCTACTATGTAACACTCAATCTGTGACATCTCATAAGATCAGTGCAACTCTTTTCCTGAAATACTCTGTCCTGCTACAGACCCCATTCCTCCTACTATGTAACTCTCAGTCTGACATCTCATAAAATCAGTGCACTCTTTTCCTGAAATACTCTGTCCTGCTACAGACCCTATTCCTCCTACTATGTAACTCTCAGTCTGACATCTCATAAAATCAGTGCACTCTTTTCCTGAAATACTCTGTACTGCTACAAACTATTTCTTCCACTACGTAACACTCAGTCTGTGACCTCTTAGGCTATGTTCACACGGCAGTAATTGCGGGACGTATTTCGCCCGCAATTACGCCGTGTGTACGGGGGTGGGCCAGGGGGGGCCGGCAGCTCGCCGGCCCCATAGACATTCATTATTCACGGCGCGTATACGCCGTGAATAATTGACATGTCACTTATCTCTCCGCTTGCCGTATCGTGCGAGCAAGGAGAGGAGACATAATCCATAGTTCTCTATGAGAACTGTGGATTACCGTAATGACTGGGACGTATCTCGCCCCATATTTAGCGCAGTATGGCGTGAAATACGGGGCGAGATACGTCCCATTTTAAGCCGTGTGAACATAGCCTTAAGGTATGTTCACACGGCGTAATTGCGGCGCGTACTGTATGCGCCGCAATACGCCGTGTGTTGTGGGAGTCGCGCTGATATTCCCAAAGCACGGGGGGCAGGGGGGTCCGCCATCCCACCGGCCACATTGACATGCATTGTTCGCGGCACGTCATCGTCGCGAACAATTGACATGTCAATTCTCCCCCCGCGCATACAATACGATCGGAATGTACGCGCAGGGGGACGACGCGTAATCCATAGCTCTCTATGATAGCTATGGATTACCGGAATTGCGGCGCACATTTTGCCGCGTATTACACGCAATACGTGGCAAAATGCGCGCCAAAATAAGCCGTGTGAACATACCCTTACAAGATCGAAGGCGTGAAGCACTGAACTAGAAAACATCACTGCGCTGCCCAGAAGAACTACCGGAGTCCCCGGCTGTGGTGTCCACTACCTTGCAGACATGGTGGTCACTAATATGGTAAGTGGCCATCACCTGTGGTGAGGGAGGAAGGAGGAGAACAGAAGACACAGCCGGGCATTATGTAGTCATCATAGTACAGATGCAGCCACAACACCACTGGAGCCCCTTTCATCAGAGAGGTCAAGTCCTTAGGCTATGTTCACACGGCTTAATTGCGGGACGCATATCGCCCCACAATTACGCCGCGTGTACGGGGGCGGGGGGCGGCAGCCCGCCGGCCCCATAGACATTCATTACTCGTATACGCCGTGAATAATTGACATGTCACTTATCTCCCCCGCAGCGTATTGTGTGAGCGGGGAGAGGAGACGTAATCCATAGTTCTCTATGAGAACTGTGGATTACCGTAATGACTGGGACGTATCTCGACCCGTATTTCGCGCAGTACGGTGCGAAATACGGGGCGAGATACGTCCCAAAATAAGCCGTGTGAACAGAGCCTTACACTCTGCATGTCAGGTCTTTGTCAAGAGTAGATGATATAAAAATACATCAATTCTATGTGTAATAATAGTGTAAACCGTTACCGTCAGGGAGACGAGAAGGAAGCAGTAGGCCTCTCCTACCCAACTCTGCCAGGGCGAGGCAGCCCCCGTGCCAAGCGTTATTGGTCTCCTGGAAACTGTGGTGAAAGGAAAGTGAAGATATTAAGTGATCACGTATTCACTAAGATAATGGGTTTAAAAGAAATAGATTTTTAGAACCCGAACCCTTTACCCCATTTTTAAAAAAACCCAGCACAGAGTTTTTTTCCCGGAGAATTTTGCGGGTTTTATGAGAGGGGCACATTATGGAAAGGGGCGTAGGAAAAAAAATTTTGCAGGGTATTTCCCGGGGGCGGAAAAAATGCCCTTTTGTGGGGGGTTTAAAGAAAGAATTTATAGTGGCCCGAGGCGCACAGACGTTTTCAGGAGACGACAGTGCTAATCTTGTAGGAAATCACATTATAAGTAATACATACTGCAAAGAGCAGGGGTCTCCGCGAAAAGAGTATTTCAGGAGAGGAAAAATGTGATGTATTGTGGGGGTTTTAGAATGAAAGGTTTTTATAGTAGGAAGGAGCAGCACAGGGTATATCAAGAGAGGAGTGTGCGGGGTCTTGTGGGGAGGTTATAGAGAGAGTTAAAATAATGCGCACAAAAGTATTTAAAAGGAGGAGAGGAAATTGTTCATTTTGAGGGGGGCAATGACCTGTCCACTTGTTAGTGAGGACAGAAGCTGTCATGATGTGTGGATCAGGAGGGTGAAGAGAAATAACAGAAGCAGCAGGGTCTTCCCGCTGGCGCCTTTTGAGAGTGGAGTCTGGGGGGCCGGGGAGTGCACAAAATCGACACAGGTCTCCGGTGCACGGTTTAAAAAGCTATGCAAATCCCGTTCCAGTCCTTTTTAGAGGGTCAGGCCTATAACCTTCCTGACACAAGCACAATAAATTTAAAAGGGTGGGGCCCCCGTTGTCATGATTTGGGAGTATAACACGGGGAAAAAAGGGGGGGGGCCCTTAAAATTATAAATTTGATCCCCACCTAGTGCTCCTGCCACTATGTAATTCTGAGAAAGTGATTTCCTTACAAGATCAGCTCATCTATCTCCTGAAAATACTCTGTGCTGCAGAGACCCCACTCCTGCCACTACGTGATGTAGGGGAAGACCGTACAAACCCCTCTTGAAATTTCTCTGTGCTGCAGAGAGACCCCACTCCTGCCACTACGTGATGTACGTCAAGACCAGTACACCTCTCTCCTGAAATACTCTGTGCATACACTAGCTCTGCCTGATAAGAGAGAATCACAGGTCATAAGTACAGGCTTTAGGCCCTGTTCAAAATGACGATTGGCCCCGGGGGTTTGGGGGCGCGGTTTTTGCGGCCAAACCCGGGGGCAAATCGGCCTAGTTTTTAACATGGTTTTTCCCATGGGGGGGACCGCCCTTAATTTTTCAACGCCGCGGCCAAAAAAAACCCCGGGGTTTTGGGGAAATTTTCCCCGTAAAAACTTGACAGGGGGTTTCTTTCATTTGGGGCGGGCCGCGCGGTGCTGCTGCGGGCGTTGCCGGGGTGGGGCGCGGTTCCCCCCCCTTCTTTTAATTTGCAAAGGGGGAAAAAAACCCTTTGGCGCAAGCCATGCCCCCCAACAAGCCCCCCTCACGCCGGACCACGGCCGCGCCCGCCCGCAAGGCGGCGAGGTCGTGAAATTTTTGGGCCCCTGGGAACCCCGGGGGAGGCCATGGCAAAAAACCCAGCCAAAACCGCCGTTGGGGAAAGGGGCCCCCAGAGGAAACCCCATGAAAACCAACCCAAACCCTCTGACTGGGTTTATTTCCCCTTTATAAAGCCCGTAGCGGGTGTATTTGGAGGATATCTTTTTTTTTCAAAGGGTTTCCTGAAGCAGGGGCAAACTTGGGGGGGCCAACGACGGGCCCCTCGGGGGAGTTCTCGGGGGGAGTCTTCCCGGGCAGCCCTCCGATCCCGGAAAAACAGTCACGGAAAAAAAAAAAAAAAAATAAAAAGTAATTTTTTTGGAATTTTTGGGAAAATTGGGGTTTAAAAAAAAACCAAAAGCATTAAGCTTCTATACAAATCCCGTTTTTATTTTTTAAATGTGGGAAAACGGCCCCCCCCCAGGATTAAAAGGGGTTTTCTCACTCTTTGATTCATTTACTCGTCTTGTTTTCTTGGTTTATTTAATTTTTAAATTTCCCTACATAATGATTTTTCTTCCCCCCAAACCTATCTTCCCTTTTGGTCTGACTTAAACCTGGTGCCCCCTACAAAGTTCCCCCTGGGGCATTTTTTGCGGCTTTTTAAAAACTTAACCCATTCAAGAAAACCTTGTAGTGGAAACCCTTTTAAAGGTATCACTCTTCTAAACTATATCTGTTTCCAGGCCAAGCAGCACTGCCACCCAGCTTTTCTAGGATCCGAGCAAAAAACATTACTGCCTTCCCCCTTTTCCCCGAAATTTTTTTTTGTCCTTCTTCCTCCTGCCCGGAGCCATAACTTAATCGTATTTGGGATTGTTTTTCGTGAGACAAGTGGTACTTTTTAATGGTGTCATTAACCATAAATATAAATGTAAATTTTGAAACTGAAAAAAAATTGTTTTTTGGGGTGAACGGAAAAAAAAAAAAAACCCAAAAAGGGCATTTTTGCCATTTCGTTTTTTTGGGAAAATTACTGTTCGGTATAAATGATGTGGTTTCTTATTTGCAGGCGGGGTACAAATTTCCGGGGGATACCCAAATATGTTGAATTTTGGCCCTGTTTTAGTACTTTTATAAATATATATTTAAAATTTGCGCTGACGCGTCATTTTCTACAGACCAATAACTTTTTCGGTTTTCAGTCTACAGCCCGCAAAAAAAAAAAAAAACCCTTTAGGCCCCGAAGTGCAATTTTTATTTTGGGACCATTTTGGGATCCATGCAATTTTTGATAACTTTTTATTACAATAAAATTATTATTAATTAAATAAATAATTAAGAAATAATACATTTATTAATTATTAAATAATAATAAATAATACAATTATAACAATGGGAAAGCAGAATGGCTAAAAATCCATTTTCGGCATTGAGCTTTTGTTTTTTAAAACACCATATGCAATAAATGACGGTATATTTTAATACATCAGACTTGTGTTTATTTTATTTTTTTACTTTTTGAACTGTTACTATTTTTATCATTTGTTTTATTTGCTTAACATTAACATTTAGGCCCCCCCCCAGGTTATTAAAAAGGGGTTTTCCCCACGATCCATTTCATACCTCCTGCACCCGCTCTTAAACTCGTGCCTCAGAAGGGGGTGGTGTGATTTGTTTGAATTGATCTATTTTGACCCTGCGGATGACATCACCCTGCCTTTCCTCTCTTTAGTAAAAAAGGGTTTTTTATGTAAAGAGTGTGAGTAGTTAAATGTGGTCAGAGGTTTAAAAATTTTGCCCCCAGACACAAGGGTCCTCGGGTTTTTAAATCCCCTGCCGGAACCAAACCTGTGGATTTTTTTTCTTTTATCAATGCACATACCTGATTGGGTTTCTTTTTTTTTTGATTTGCACTGTTTTTACTATTACTAAGTATACGAGGACAGGGGTAGAATGAAACGTCTGGGGTTTTAACACTCGTATGAGAAGTGAGGGATGTTTTGGCATGTGCGACCAGGATTAGAAGCTTCAGCCCTGGGCGTATCCCCTGGAGACGAGTGTAAACAATGGATCCTAAAGGAGCAGCTAAGACAAAAAAACGGTGAGAATTTTTTTAAAAATGATGAAGGTGAAAAAAAGTTTATTATTTAATTTACAAACTTCTCACGTCAATTTTACAAAACCCCTTTAAACATGCGAATGCTTTTTTTTATATACAGCAGTACTGATGTAATGCTGTATATAGGCATTTCATCTCCCATTACACCCTGCCTATGGTAGAGTGTAATAGGTATGCAAAACATGGCAGCTAAGGAGGCCTTCATTAGGTCTCCTGCTGCCATGGCAACCAAACGGCACCCAAAAATTGTTTTGCAGACCCCACATTCTAATAATTTAGATGCTGCAGTTGGCTTCACTGCAGCGTCTAAGGATTAAGTGGCCTGTGGCAGGGAGAAATGGGTGTATAAACATGGCAGCTATGGGAGCCTTCAATAGGCCTCCGGCTATCATGGCAGCCAAGCACCACCCCACAATCACAACGCAGGTGGGGAGGTATTGGGGGCTGCAATGGATGGAGACCCTGTATTCTAGTCATTTAGACACCACAATCAGCTTTACAGCAAAGTCTAAAGGGTTAAGCGTCTGGGCCTTGAACGGTCAACAGTCTCGGCACCTAGTGATGGTTGCAGGCTGTACCTATCAGCCGGCACTCGCAGTGCATGAAGTTTAGTAACTGAGCCTGCTCCATACACCCTTCCTGCAGTTTGGATGTACAGTTGAGTCCATTTGTATGAAGGGGTTGTCTCACTACATTGATTCCTCTTACCTCAATCCTGTTTTCATGGTTTCATTTTGAATTCAGGGGCGTGTTTACTGCTTCTACTGACCTGCTGTAGAAGCCAGGTCTGTAGCTATAGTGACCAGCACTGGCAGCCTATCATGAGAGATTGAACAGGTCTGTAGCTATAGCGACCTGAGGAGCTGATGCAACCCATACAAGAGGGGATCTCTAGGAATAATGGACATATATTGCAAAGTGACTTGTTTTTGAAAGATCTTTAACATAAAAAGCAATTCTTGTAGTGAGACAACCCCTTTAAGCAGCTTCGCCATTCAGAACTCTAGGAAAGCTATTTGACAACCACTGTCCTTATTATGTCCGTTGCTGGGCAAAATGAATGGTACTACTTTCTGAGATTCTGAAAGGTAACTAACACCTATGCAGCACCTGAAGGTGCTTTACTGCATAGGGCTCTAGAAAACTGGATGACAACCCCCGGTCACTCGAGTTGTCACCCAGCTTTCCAAGATGATGAGGGCACATTGTGCATGAGCTGAAGATTTGGTTGCAGATTGTTACAAGGAAGTAAAAGGAGCAAACAAAGCAAGCTAATGCCCCGAGGGCTCAGCAAATTTCACTACAATAATGTTTGCTCTGCCAACTGTGAGAGACCTTTAACGGTTGGGCAAGAAAAAGAAGATAAATACAGATTAATCTTTTAACCACTATATACAATACAGCACAAAGCAGGCTGGCCTACCCTTTCGCTGCAGACCATCGCACAATGGTGTCTTTGTCCTTTAGCCCCACCAGCAACTGTTCTGCAAGGAGATAATGGGAGAAGATTACGGGAAAGAAAGCGCTAATCAATGTCGGAAATGTAAATGGACCCTTTACTTTATTTCACAAGACGGGGCTCTTTATTCTGTCATGTTATTCCTTACATAATGATCAGATTTGAAAGTCAAAAATTTTGCGGAAAGAAAAATTGGGGGCGCTGTTGCACTGAAGTCTATGGAAAAGACCTGCTGCCTCTAATGTGGTGGTGAAAAGCAGTACTGCAGAGGATGGAGGCAGATTTCTATATTCTGTAGGCAGCACACTCCCGGCAATCGTGTAATAAATTGATTGATTTAACTCTTACAGGACGGAGCTTTTTTCCAAGAGCCGTGACTTTTTATTTTCCCTTCTACATAGACATAAGAGGGGCTGTTTTTGTGGAACAAGATGGGGTACAACATACTGTGTACTGTGAGCGCCGCTATATGCCTGCTGTTTTAGGGTATGTTCACACGGCGTATTTCAGCACATAATCATGCTGCAATACGGCTGAAATACGGTCATTTATTGAGTGAATGCCAGCGCGTACTTCTGAAGCAACTCGCGTATTGTGGAGCCACTATATGCCTGCAACACGGCGTGCGGCCAGCGCGTATTTCTAAGGGTATGTTCACACGGGCTCTAATACGAGCGAGATGCGCGACGAAATTACGGTAATCTACAGTTCTCATCGAGAACTATGGATTACGCCTCCTCTTCCCGTTCATACAATACGATCATACGATCATACTGTGCGCGTGGGGAGATAAGTGACATGTCAATTACTTGCGGCGAATACCCGCCGCGAGTAATGACAGTCTATGGCCCCCACCGCATCGCGGGAGTCCGCGTCGATCAACGCGACTCCCAAACCTCCGTCGTAATTACGGGCTGTACTGTACGCCCCGCAATTACGCCGTGTGAACTTAGCCTAAGGTGCTCCAGCCAACATCCACCCTCACTTCTTTCTCCAGGCGCTCAGTACATGCCGGGGAATATGCTGCAAAATCACAGCACGTGCTGAGTGCTACAATTTTACTGTATTTGCAGGGCATACTTCAAGCAGGTGGCAGCGCAATTACCCCCCGAAGTACACCCCACAAATATGCCGTGTGAACACCCCCTACAGGTGCAGTGAAAGTAACTATGTTTAATGCGTTCAATGTTTTGGGGTTTTTTTATATGGTAAATGGAAAAAGGATTTTTTAAAAATTTTCATAATTTTTTTAATATATATATATATATATATATATATTTAAAAAAATGTATATATATAGATTCTAATCATTTAGATGCCAGCTCAGCTTCCTCGAAGCATCTGAATGGTTAAGTGGCCAGGATCGGAGTAGTCTTTGATCCTGGCAGCTAGCTGCAATTGCTGTCTGTACCTCACAGAAAGTGCGGGGCAGCCCGCCTAATATAATAGTATGGGCGTCACTAATGTAAGCCAGCATGGTGCACCACACTTATCTGTATTTATGGCACCCTTCTAAATCGCCTTATCTATATGCAATTGTAGTACCAGCAACCACCCCCCTCATGCATAGAGGGCATGTGAGTGGTTGTTTTATTGGTATTTTTGCAATCTCCCCATGGATTATACTGTGGCTTTTCTGCATACTGTGTGAACAAGTATTAAAGGGGTTTTGCCAGGAAGTGAGTTCTTTACCTCTTATCTGCTCAGGAGAGAAGATAAACAAAGCATGCCAGCCATGAACGGCTGCAGGGGTGAGAGGGAGGGGGCTGAGCAGAGAGCGAGGAAGCAGGGAGCGTCTGCAATGTTTACTCAAATAATTACATTACAACCAGTAGATTCTCTATACAGCAAACAGCCTCATACACTGCACTTTCTCCCCAGCCTCTTGCAAACTCCTTCATGTTCCCGGTCATCAGATAAGAAGTGCAAACACCAGCTCCTGGTCGTGTCTAATGTAAACTTTCAGGAAACTAATGGGACTGAGCAATGCTGTAGCTCTCAGAGGCTTCACTTTTTGTAAATCAGATATATGTAGAAAAGTGATTAGATACCCATTTTGGAGGATCCCACGTCAACATTACATCGTGGCAAAACCCCTTTAAGTTAATGTGCAGTTTTTTATCATCTAATTGTTCCCCTAGTGGTGGGATGTGTGAGCTGCTGCTCAGCAATTAGCTGCACCTGTTAATTTTTCCCAGGTAGCATATGGGCCAGAGTTGCCTGCTACTGGGTTCAGTCTAGTCCAGCCATTGAGCTGTGAATGTGGCCCAAAAATAGTTGTGTTTTTTGAGTAAGTAATGTCCCATTTCTGTATGTGCTGGCTTTAACTCACAACCAGCCCCCGCCACATATGGAGCAGGCTCAGCAAGCGAGTCCGCTCCCTACCACCTTTGCAGTTTGGACATAACTGTTCGTCCATTTGCACTAAGTGGTTAAAAAGATTTCAGGAAAAATACGTGAAACAGAACGCTTGGAAGTGCTGCCGTCGGCGGCAGATTCAATGACTACATCACAGCTCCACTAGCACTAGCACTTTCTATGCAAACAATACAAACCCTTCAGGCAGAGGTGATTTGTGGGCCCCTGCAGCAGGATTTTTGGCCCCGGAGATACCTCTACTGTATGCAAAATGAATAAATTCACTGTAAACAATATTTACCCTGTCAAACGGTTCTGTCATCATCTAGGAAAGTTGGGTGGGACCCAACACTTCTTTCCTATCCCCTTGTATGGCAGCAGTACATTGAAGTGGAAATAGCTTGGTACTGGTGCCCAACTCGCCATATTAGTTTCACATTGAAAAACGCGGAAACCAAAAACAGGAGAAGCAGGGGCTTGCACTTGTCATAGCCGGGGGACCCTGTACAAATCATCCCAACTTTACAACTGGGGTTTTTAGATCTACAGACTACTAGTGTAGGAGCCAGGCTCGACACAGAAGGGCGTGTGGACGACAGGGGGCCACAGACATACGCACCTACTACATTCTCAATCTCCTCAGGGATATCGTACTCCTCATCTGCGTCGTCGGGGGAAGCGGGATTGGCCGAATATTGGATGCTGGTAGAAGTCTGAAGCAAATTTTCAGCCAAAGACCTTGATCCACGCTGATACCTGTAGAGAGACCGAGGTAACTGCAGTCATCCAACCGAAATCTTGTCTACATGGACACCACTTCCTCATCTATGTTCCCAGCATGGTCTCCTTACATGTGTACTAAGATGGAAGATGTTATAACGCTCTTATGGGACTACATCTTACATGCAGCCCCTCTGCCATATAAAGACCGTACGGTGTATGTGTCACAATCATAAGGCTACACTGGCAATGATCCCCAATTTTGGTAGAACTTGCAGAAAATATGTCCCTACCCCTAACCATATCTCTAACCCTAAGATGAGGTTGGGGATGGAACTGGGGTTGGGGTTATGGTTTAGGGTAAGAATTTTAGTTAGGGTTGGAATTGAGGTTGGGGTTATGGTTCAGGGTTAGAGCTTCAGTCAGGGTTAGGGTTGGAATTGAGGTTGGGGTTATGGCTTAGGGTTACAGTTTCAGTTGGGGTTAGGGTTGGAATCGAGGTTATGGTTATGGTTTAGGGATAGAGTTTCAGTCAGGGTTAGGATCAATTTTAGGGTTATAGTTTAAGGTTAGACTTTCAGATGGGGATGGAATTGAGGTTGGCGTTATGGTTAAGGGTTAGAGCTTCAGTCAGGGTTAGGGTTGGAATTGAGGTTGGGGTTATGGCTTAGGGTTAGGAATTCGAGTTAGTAGGTTTTAGGGTTAGAGCTTCATCAGGTTAGAGGTTGGAATTTAGGTTGGGGTATGGCTTAGGGTTGGAATTCGGGTTATGGTTAGGGTTAGAGCTGCAGGCAGGGTTAGGGTTGGATTTGAGGTTGTGGTTATCGCTTAGGGTTGGAATCGAGGTTATGGTTTAGGGTTAGAGTTTCAGTTGGGGTTAGGGTTGGAATTGAGGTTGGGGTTATGGCTTAGGGTTGGAATCGAGGTTATGGTTTAGGGTTGGAATTGAGGTTGGGGTTATGGCTTAGGGTTGGAATCGAGGTTATGGTTTAGGGTTAGAGTTTCAGTTGGGGTTAGGGTTGGAATTGAGGTTGTGGTTTAAGTGCTTAGGGTTGGAATCGAGGTTATGGTTTAGGGTTAGAGTTTCTGTTGGGGTTATGGTTGGAATCGAGGTTATGGTTTAGGGTTAGAGTTTCAGTTGCGGTTAGGATCAAGGTTGTGGTTATAGTTTAAGGTTAGACTTTCAGATGGGGATGGAACTGAGGTTGGGATTATGGTTCAGGGTTAGAGTTTCAGTTGGGGTCAGGATTTGGGTTTTTCCTTAAGCTGGGGTTGAAACTGGAATTTAGGTTGGAGTTTTGAGAAGAACTGGGTTGAACTTTTAGTTGGGGTTAGAGTTGTAGCTAGGGAAAGGTTGGAGTTAGGTTTGGTATTTTTCTTTAAATTGGGAGTTATAATTGGGGTTGGATTTGATAACAGGGTTGGTTACAGATGGGGTTAAAGGGGTTGTCTCACTACATTGATTTGTCCTGTTTTCTTGGTTTCACTTTGAATTCAGGGGCATGTTTACTGGCTTCCACTAGGCTGCAGTAGAAGCCAGGTCTGTAGCTATAGCAACCAGTGCTGACCGCCTATCAGGAGAGATCAAACAGGTCTGTAGCTATAGCAACCTGAGAAGCTGATGCAGCCCATACCAGAGGGGATATCTCACAATAGGTAGGACACTCTTAATGGACATATATTGCAAAGTGACTTGTTTTTGCAAGATCTTTAATATAAAAAGCAATCCTTGTAGTGAGACAACCCCTTTAAGGCTGGAGTTCGTGTTGAGGCTGGAGTTACAACTGGGGTTGGATTCAAGATTAGGGCTGAGCTACATTGCTTTAGTGTTTCTATTTAGGTTTTTCTTCAAGTTGGGGTTGGAGTTGAAGTTACGTTTTTTCTTTCAGTTAGGCTTGGAATTGGATTTCAGGTTGGGGTTTTGGTGAAATATGGGTTGGAGTTTTAGTTGGGGCTAAGCTTGGAACTAGGGAACTATTGGAGTAAGGTTTGGAGTTACAGTTGGTGTTAGACTTGAGATTAGGGTCATGGATAAGGCTTGGGTTGGAGTCTTATGTTTTTGGTATTGCTTTTAGTTGGGGTTGGAAGTCACATTGGGGTTATGGTTTAGGTTGGTGTTTTAGTTGGGGTTGCATTTGAGATTAGGGTTGGGTTTAGGATTTGAATTGGAGTTTCAGGTGGGGTGGGGATTAAAATCCGGGTTGTGGTTAGGTTTTTCTTTGAGCTCAGGTTGGCTGATTTATGGCTTAGGATGGAGTTCAAGTTGGGGTCTTTCTTTGAGTTGGTGGATGAGGTTGGAGTTACAGTGGGGCTTGGATTGTAGGTTACAAGTTGGAGCCATTTCGCTGCTGTAGATGCAGAATTTTCCCCCATAAACTTTAATGGGACTTGGGTTCAGGACGTCCCAAATCCCAAAAATTTGGACAAGTTCAGCTGCACTGCTGTTGAAAAGAACAGAGGCCTATTTGTGAGAAAGTGTTAAGACCCCGGAGGTCAATTAAACTGAAAATTACCCGGGACAGGAGGAATAATGTAGAGCAGTTGGTGGGGTACATGGGCCGTCTATCAGCGTGAGAAATCTGGGTCTCCAGGGATGGACACTGCTGGATAATGTAGCCCGTGGCCAATCTGCTCTGCATAGTAAAGGCCAATACAAAGAAGGATCTGCGGGAACCTTTACATCCATGATGGGACACATGAATTGAGTAGAAATAGTCCTATGGTCTCATTAACACTCTGTGCTGCCAGAGGCCAGTAAAGCTGAGCTCCTATGTGTCAGCACTTGGGTAAAGCCGTCCGACAGGTTCAGCGACATCGCTCTATTAAAGAGAACCTGTCAACTTTTTGTTGTATGCAAATGCAGGACCCCACAGCAAAATTCCCACTAGGGAAACCTACGTGTCCACAGAATACATCCTCATCTCCCATAAGCCTGTGTGTGCACGGACCTCCTCTCCTTCCTCCTAATCTCATGGTGGGGAAGGAGGACACAGGGCAACCCTCCTCACTGACAGCAGGGAGTCTCTGTGCTCGAGCGCCCACCGGTTTGATACTACCCACATTCCCCATCATTTTCTATGAATATAAACCACATACCTCCAATTGGCAACCTTGGGTTTGAGGAAGGTGAGCCCCAGACGCTGCACCAGCTTGACCCCCAGCTTGCGGAGCACGGTCTGGTTGCTGTCACAGAGTTTGCAGTTATCCAGGGCGGTCAGCACGGTTGCAGCTGTGTTATATATAAGGGAGAGATGGTATGTTACCTAGTGAATGCACCAAGATGGCAACGTAAAACTGATCAGTCACCTAACGATAAGTGATAACAGGGAGCGATACACCCTGCGGTCCAAAGCAATCTGATTCCTTGGACAAGAACCTGCAGTGACTCGTGACCGATACCAGCCGCGTATAACGCTCCGGCCTGACATTATAGGTCACTGATACCAGCCGCCTATAACGCTCCGGCGTGACATTATAGGTCACTGATACCAGCCTGCCATCGTCCACCTAACATAAGTGTAACAGGAGCGATACACCCCGCGTCCAAAGCTCCCGTCCTTGACATTAATAGGTCACCGATACCAGCCGCGTATAACGCTCCGGCCTGACATTATAGGTCACTGATACCAGCCACGTATAACGCTCCGGCCTGACATTATAGGTCACTGATACCAGCCGCGTATAGCGCTCCGGCCTGACATTATAGGTCACTGATACCAGCCGCCTATAACGCTCCGGCCTGACATTATAGGTCACTGATACCAGCCGCCTATACGCTCCGGCCTGACATTATAGGTCACTGATACCAGCCGCCTATAACGCTCCGGCCTGACATTATAGGTCACTGATACCAGCCGCCTATAACGCTCCGGCCTGACATTATAGGTCACTGATACCAGCCGCCTATAACGCTCCGGCCTGACATTATAGGTCACTGATACCAGCCGCGTATAACGCTCCGGCCTGACATTATAGGTCACTGATACCCAGCCACGTATAACGCTCCGGCCTGACATTATAGTCACTGATACCAGCCGCCTATAACGCTCCGGCCTGACATTATAGGTCACTGATACCAGCCGCCTATAACGCTCCGCCTGACATTATAGGTCACTGATACCAGGGCCCGTCCCCCTCCCCCCTATAACGCTCCGGCCTGACATTATAGGTCACTGATACCAGCCTCCTATAACGCTCCGGCTTGACATTATAGGTCACTGATACCAGCCGCCTATTACGCTTCGGCTTGACATTATAGGTCACTGATACCAGCCTCGTATAACGCTCCGGCCTGACATTATAGGTCACTGATACCAGCCGCGTATAGCGCTCCGGCCTGACATTATAGGTCACTGATACCAGCCGCCTATAACGCTCCGGCCTGACATTATAGGTCACTGAAACCAGCCGCCTATAACGCTCCGGCCTGACATTATAGGTCACTGATCCCAGCCACGTATAACGCTCGGGCCTGACATTATAGGTCACTGATACCAGCCGCCTATAACGCTTCGGCCTGACATTATAGGTCACTGATACCAGCCACGTATAACGCTCCGGCCTGACATTATAGGTCACTGATACCAGCCGCCTATAACGCTCCGGCCTGACATTATAGGTCACTGATACCAGCCGCCTATAACGCTCCGGCCTGACATTATAGGTCACTGATACCAGCCTCCTATAACGCTCCGGCCTGACATTATAGGTCACTGATACCAGCCACGTATAACGCTCGGGCCTGACATTATAGGTCACTGATACCAGCCGCCTATAACGCTCCAGCCTGACATTATAGGTCACTGATACCAGCCGCCTATAACGCTCCGGCCTGACATTATAGGTCACTGATGCCAGCCGCCTCTAACCCCCCGGCCTGACATTATTGGTCACAGATACCCGCCGCCTTTACCGATCCGGCCTGACATTATAGGTCACTGATACCAGCAGCCTATAACGCTCCGGCCTGACATTATAGGTCACTGATACCAGCTGGTTATAACGCTACGGCCTGACATTATAGGTAACTGATACCAGCTGGTTATAACGCTCCGGCCTGACATTATAGGTCACTGATACCAGCCGCCTATAACGCTCGGGCCTGACATAATAGGTCACGGATACCAGCCGCCTATAACGCTCCGGCCTGACATTATAGGTCACTGATACCAGCCGCCTATAATGCTCCGGCCTGACATTATAGGTCACTGATACCAGCCACGTATAACGCTCCGGCCTGACATTATAGGTCACTGATACCAGCTGGTTATAACGCTCCGGCCTGACATTATAGGTAACTGATACCAACGCTTAGAACGCTCCGGCCTGACATTATAGGTCACTGATACCAGCCGCCTATAACGCTCCGCCTGACATTATAGGTCACTGATACCAGCCGCCTATAATGCTCCGGCCTGACATTATAGGTCACTGATACCAGCCGCCTATAACGCTCGGGCCTGACATAATAGGTCACTGATACCAGCCACGTATAACGCTTGGGCCTGACATAATAGGTAACTGATACCAGCTGGTTATAACGCTCCGGCCTGACATTATAGGTAACTGATACCAGCTGGTTATAACGCTCCGGCTTGACATTAAAAGTGATTAATACCAGCCACATGTAACTATTCAGACTAACATTATGTGTGACTAATACCAGTCGTGTAAAACGCTCCGGTCTGACAATATATGTGACTGATATTAGCTACATATAATGCTCCAGACTGAGATTATCTGTTATTGATAACAGCCGCGTATGAGGGTGCTTACACACAGTGCGGTTTTTGGTGCATTTGATGCGTTTTTCAGGTGCCAAGAACGCAGTTGCGTGTGACAGCACCCTAAGGCCGTGTTCACACGGCTTATTCAAGCCGTAATTGCGGGACGGATTTCGGCCGCAGTTACGGCTTGAATAAGGGGCGGGGGAGCGGCGGGGGCGCTGCCCGCCGGCCCCATAGACCTTGCATTATTTATGGCGTGTACGCGCCGTAAGTAATGTGCATATCACTTTCTCCACCCGCAGCGGGTTTGCCGAGCGGGGAGGAGCAACGGAATCCATAGTTCTCTATGAGAGCAGTGGATTACCGTAGTTACTGGGACAGATTGGAGCTGTACTGCAGCGCAAATACGGCACGCAGTACGGCTCCAATCCGCGCCCAAATAAGCCGTGTGAACATTGTCTAACACTCCAGACTGAGATGATTTGTCACTGATGCCAGCTGTGTATAATGCTCCGGCCCAACATTATAGGCGACATGTATGAACGGGGTTGTGCCAGAAGTCTGGCATCTTTTCAGCCAATATCAGGCGCAGCCCCGTTCGCTACATTTGTAAAAGTCCCGGGGCGCACTAGAACCGTACGAAGCTATAGATTTATAGCGTCAGTAGGGCATTTCTAGGTGCATTACAGCTGGAACAGGTAGACCACTTTCAAAGTGGTTTACCTGAGCCAGAAATGTCATACAAGCGCTAGAATGCACCTGATTTATGACCCGCTGTAGAACAGGTTCATACATGTCGCCCTATATGTCACTGATAACCGCTGCTTATAACGCTCTGGCCTGACTCTAAGGCCATGTTCACACGGCTTAAAATGGGAGGTATCTCGCCCTGTATTTCGCACCGTACTGCGCTAAATACGGGGTGAGATACGTCCCAGTCATTACAGTAATCCACAGTTCTCATAGAGAACTATGGAGTACGTCTCCTCTCCCCGCTGGTACAATACGGCAAGCGGAGAGATAAGTGACATGTCAATTATTCACGGCGTATACGCGCCGTGAATAATGAATGTCTATGGGGCCGGCGAGGTGCCAGCCCCTCCGCCTCGCCCCATACACACGGTGTAATTGCGGGCGAAATACGTCCCGCAATTATTGCCGAGTGAACATAGCCTGAATGTGACTGGTACCAGCTGTGTGTAACGCTCCAGACTGACATTACATGTGACTAATACCAGCTGCATATAATGGTCCAGCCTGATATAACCTCCAGAGACCTCATATGTGACTGATACCAGTTGCTTACCTTATAACGCTCCGGTCTGAAGCATCATATGTGACTGACCTCATCTACTTATGATGTTCCAGCCTAATATAACCTCTAGAGACACTGCCAACATATCTGACGGATATCAGCTGCTGCTCTTATAATGCTCCAGTACTGATATACCCTCCAGAGACATTTTCATCTTATATGACTGATAACAGCCACTTCTCTTAGAGTATGTTCACACGGCTTAAACTGCCGCGTATTTCGGCGTGCATTTCGCCACGTATTGCGCTTAATACGCGTCGAAATGCGCGCCCCAATCACAGTAATAGACGTGTTGTCTCCCCGCGTGTACAATACGATCGTATTGTACGCGCGGGGGAGAATTGACATTTCAATTGTTAGGGACGATTACACGTCGCTGACAGTGCATGTCTATGGGACCGGCACCCGACCCCCCCTCCTCCTGCTTTGGAATTACGCGCTGATCAGCACGTGGTTCCAAAACACACGGCGTATTGCGGAGAGTACTATACACGCCGCAATAAGCCGTGTGAACATACCCTTACAATACTCCAGCATAGACATAACCTCCAGAGTCATGATATCAGTTGCTAATCTTATAACGCTTTAGTACTATTAGGGCCCGTTTACACGGCAGAGGACAAATACCGGTCGGTTTATCCGACCGGTATTTGTCCTGTTTTAGTGCCGCCCCCACGTCCACGAGGGGGAGAACGGCTTTTCTCTGCGATGAGCGGAGAAAAGCCCTCCCCCTTCCCATTGACATGCACATATTCCGTCCAAAAACCGGACGGAAGAATGTGCAAACACAATGTTTTTCGGTTTGAAAAACCCGTGTAGTGGTGACTGCTGCACGGGTTTTCAATAGAGCACCATGGTGCTAGTTTGCGGCCGGTTTTTCAGGCGGTCTGCAAACCCGTGCCGTGGGGACATGCCCTTACAAAGGTTCAAAAATAGAAATAAAAAGCGGCATGCTTGCTGTCAGTGAATGGATACATTATTTTCACAATCCTTTTCACAGCTGAGGTTTTGTTACAATTGTGTTTAGTCAGGGCAATCCTCTGCAGGCTAGCAGGCTGAAATGCTCTGAGTCCATGGAGCACTGTCTAGACTGAAAATCAGTTGCTATAAGGATCAGGTCTGTAAAGGTTTTTGTTCTCATTCACGGTCAGCAAACAGAGATCTTGAAAATCATCAGCCTTCAGGTATTTCTGGAAGGATCCTTGAGGGGCTTAGACTATTGTGATATAAAATCAAAGGCGTCTTTGATGGAAACTTGTAGCAGGTTCATGAGACCCCGAGAAGCGATGTGGAGGGAGATGTGGAGGGAGATGAACAGAGGGTCCGGGGCGGGAAAATCTCAATAGAGAGAGCGGGAAGACGGGACGCCAGGAGGGAGACTGGGGGGAAAGGAGCGGGAATAGAGGAATATCAAAGACACCGGCTCAAAGGTGACTCCTGAGATTCACCCTGACATAGAGTCTACTGGTGGAATACAGGGCAGTCGCCCCCTAATGATGACTCCATAATACGGAAGTACCCTGTTTCCCCGAAAATAAGACCTAGTGCATTTTTTTTATGCAATTCAGAGTTTGGCAGCTTCTGCTGATGTTTGTGATGAAATCACTACAATATATTAATACATGTTGATGTTTTGTTCAACAATAAATGTGAATTATTGTTCATGGAAAAATAAGACACCCCCTGAAAATAAGTCTTCTCTCGTCTTTAGGAGCAAAAATTAATATAAGACGCTGTCTTATTTTCGGGGAAACATGGTATCTGTGCACTGTCAGATTGTGCAAAGAGGTTCTCCCAGTCATAGACTAATCCTGTGGCTCTAAGGGTATGTTCACACAGCGTTTTTGAGATCCGTTTTTGGATCCGCTTTTCGGACTCAAAACAGACCCAAAAAACGCATCTAACAATGTGCAATTTACATTAGTTTCAATGTAAAACATGTATTGCAGTTCAGACGAGTGATCGCCGATGCGCGTTTACTTGCCTCTTTTCAATGCGTTTTTCAGATCCGTTTAAAGAATTGTCGTGTCAATTCTTCTTGCATTTTATGCAAGTGAAATTCCCATTGGAAACAATGGAGTGCGTTTTTGGAGCCTGAAAAACGGATCTAAAAACGCAACACACTTTGGGGTACGTTTTGGATGCGCTTTTCGCATCCGAAAAACGCATTGGATTAAAATTTCAATGTCTGTGATTTGAAAGAAAACGCATTGAAAATCGGATCCGAAAAACCCATCCAAAAACGCATGAAAAACGCATCCAAAAACGCATTTGCAGATGTGTTTTTGAATATGTTTGGATGCAGTTTTCAATGCGTTTTTCATGTAATGGAAAACGGATCCAAAAACAGATCCAACACGCCGTGTGAATATACCCTAAAGTGAACAAGCTGTTTCAAAAGGCCTTGAGTCATCGACTATTATCATAGTAGTTTCAATGGAAGCCCAATGGCAACCCAAAGTGACCACAATCGCAGCTTTCCTAGTCACTTAAAGGGGTTATCTCACTACATCGATTCATCTTACCTGAGTTCTGTTTTCTCGTTTTTATTTTTGAATTCAGTAGAGTGTTTACTGGCTTCTACTAAGCTGCAGTAGAAGCCAGGTCTGTAGCTATAGCAGCCAGTGCTGGCAGCCTATCAGGAGAGATTGAACAGGTCTGTAGCTATAGAGACTGGAGGAGCTGATGCAGCCCATACAAGAGGGGATATCTAGGAATAGATAGGACACTCAAAGATCTTTAACATAAAAGCAGCAATCCTTGTAGTGAGACAACCCCTTTAAAGGGAACCTGTCACATAGTTTTTGCCCCCCTTGCTGGGGCATGGAGGTTCCAGCATTTTAAGTGCTAGTGGTAAGTGACTCTGCTGTTTTCAGGCCCAGGTTGTCAGTTTTTTCATACCCCGCCCACACGAGGCTAGCCCCGCCCACCTCACCTGATAAACCTATTACTTTGAATAGGTAGAAACCTGAATAACTGTCAGTGGGCAGGGCTAGCCTTTGGTGGGCGGGGCTAACACCTGCTCATGAATAAGATGTGAGGAGTAAGGCAAGGTTCACACACGGCTTATTCAAGCCGTAATTGCGAGCCGGATTGCCCACCGGCCCCATAGACAATGCATTATTTACGGCGCGCCCGCGCCGTAAATAATGTGCATGTCACTTCCTCCCCCGCGGCGGATTCGCCGAGCGGGGAGGAGCGACGGAATCCATAGTTCTCTATGAGAGCAGTGGATTACCATAGTTACTGTGACGGATTGGAGCCGTACTGCAGCGCAAATCCGGCGCGCAGTACGGCTCCAATCCGCGCACAAATAAGCCGTGTGAACACGGCCTAAATGCTCTACAACTCCAGCATCTTACAGAATAAGGCTAGGTTCACACGGCTTAATTGCAGGACGTAATTACGCTCCGCAATTACGCCATGTGGCCGGGGGCGTGGCGAGAGCGGAGGCGGGGGGCCGGTACCCCGCCGGCCCATAGACTTGTATTACCAGCGGCGCGTATACGTCGCTAGTAATTCACATGTCACTTATCGTATTCGCCGAGCAGGGAGAGGAGACGTAATCCATAGTTCTCTAGGAGAACTGTGGATTACCGTAATGACTGGAACGTTTTCAGCCCGTAATTTGCGCACTCCGGCGCGTAATTACGGACTGAAATACGTCCCATTTTAAGCCGTGTGAACATGGCCTTAGGGACACAGAGCTGGAAACAGCAGGTCTGACACTAGCTTGTGCTGTCCTCAGCAAGGGGGGCATAATCTATGTGACAGGTTCCATTTAAATGGCAAACCTGGCCACCAATTCTATGAAAGTGCAAGGGCAGAGATATCAGCACATAACGAGGAAGGTGAATGATGACCCTCGGAGATGTCACAGTATGCATACTCATCACCCAGCTTTCCCAGAAGAACTAAGCAACTGCTGGAGCAAGCAACTTCCCAGAGTTAGTTTGGGCAATGCTCGGGGCGGTGTCTCACCGTAGGGTAAGCAGTCTTCTCTTTTGCAGTGCTTGAAAAGCTGAGCCTGAAACAAAGAAAATAATGCATTAATGAATGAACTACATGTCCCAGAAAGCCCTGCCCTAACTAAACGATGGCCCAAAGGGGCTGTGAGCTCACTGAATGCAGCCCCCTACCGTTCAGACCTACTTGCTGACTGTTTCCTTCACCATCACCCTGGTTGCATAGCTTTCCTCATTATTTGCATACCAAAGCCAGGCCGGTTGCGTCGTACTGGGAAGAGCTGACCTAATTTGCACCTAAGACATGTAATTAAGCTCAGGTTGGCAGGCTGCCACGCCGAAATGACTTCCCGAGTGTTAATAAAACGCATTCCCCGCCATGGAGACATAAACAACCTCCACTCTCGGCGTGCATTCCTCATTCCGGCGCTGAACGCGGGAGCAGCCACCGAGGTGATCAGGAGAAAGCAAACTAATGTCCCATTTATCTGTCCTCACATTCCATCCCATGAAGCGGCAAAGTTAACTAATTAATAAAATGCACAGGGATAACGAGCGGACGGAAAATTACTGTAAAATACCAGCAACTGAAGTGCTCAATGGTTATATCTGGTAAGGGTCGACATCCAATATGGCGGCTAGGCTTGACACCTAACATCTGTCTGCGCAGCTCCCATATCACTGCATAGCGAAGACCAATATGGCTGCCAGTGCGGCACTCATGGCTTGTCGAAAAACAAATCCCCATCTACCGTAGAAAGAAACATATACAGGCAGTCCCCAACTTACATCTGTCCCCTAGTTACAAACGGAGACTTGTGGGGCATGCTGGCACTTGTAATTCCATGCTCCTCAGCAGATAGTAGCTGTGGAATGACAAGTTCCAGCACGCCACAGCAGCACATGAGGTGAAAATGAGGTGAAATCTTCTTTACAGGGGCACAGACAGCAAAACAAATGTAAAAGCCCTTCCCTGCACCTTACAAAAACCCTTTTTTGCTGGAGTTACATTTAATAAATGTACCTGTTCCGACTTACATACAAATTCAACTTAAGAACAAACCTGCAGTCTCTGTCCCGTTCGTAACCCGGGGACCGCCTGTATATTCTTCAGGAGTCTGAAAAAATTGGATGACCAATTAGGAGGCCATATAGGTCATTACCCAGCTTTCCCAAATACAGATAGGAGCAACTTCCACACTTTAAAAATGGATGTGTTATTCCAAAGGCAGCGCCACACTTGTCCACAGGCTGTGCATGGTATTACATCTCAGCTCCAAGAAAGTGAATGGAGCTGCAACACCACACATAGCCCATGAACAGGCTATGTTCTAGAAAAAGGGCAGCCATGTTTTTTTTGCTTCTGAACAACCCTTTTAAAAGTGGTGCTCAGACCATAGACTTGGTAACATATTGATAGGATACACCATCAAAATCTAAACGGTGCAGTTACCATCTCTGGGACCCACACCTATCTCGGTAAGGGGTCCCCAAAAGCTCCAGCTCAGAATGGATAGCTGGTCAGGCTTGCACACAACTCTCCACTCTGTGCTATGGGAGTTCTGGGTACAGGAAGGCGATGTGGTCGGCTGTACTCCCATAGAACAGAATGAAGAGTTGTGTGCAAGCGTGACCGGCTCTCCATTCGGAGCTGAAACTTTTCTTTGCCCGTTCTGGAGATAGGTGTGGATCCCAGAGGTGGAACCTACACCTATCAGACTTTGATAGCATATCCTATAGTTCTGGAAGGGAGCAACCATGTTTTCCCAGTCACAGGCAAACTGTAAGTAAATGCAACTGGCACTGACAGTTAAAGGGAATCTGTCACCATTTTTTTAACTTATTAAAACAAGCCCCTGATCCATATTCTTTTCTTCTTTGCCGTTTTTATTTTGATTGTAGATTTCTCAATTCTGTTGTCTACATATAATTGTGGAGACAGCTTTCTTGCCTGCGCTGTTTTAGCAGCATTTAGAGAGATGCTTTACAGTAGCTTCATGCACATAGGAGCCTTAAGACTGACTCAGTCCCATTGACTTCTATAGGAGAGTTTTCTAGTCATGCTCTGTGACCTGGGAAGAAATCAGTGTGCAGAGAAGGGGAGCTGTGACATCTCCTAGTGTGACTGGTGGATCCGGTGTTATCTGTACACATTGGTGTCATCTCTCAGTGTAATCCTGATTGTGCTGATAATGAGGAGACTGCTGAAAATCTCTCTACAGAACAGGAAGTGTCAGACTATTATTAGGCTCAGTGGCAAAAGTGAAAACTGCAGACTTAAGAATTTAAGTACCTTTGCTACCCCGGTAGTGCCTCTGCGGGGGCCCAGCACATCCTGCCTCTGAAAGCCCGGGCCCTCTGCCCTGAGCATTCAAAGGCAGGACTACCCAGTTTTAGCAAAGCTCTGTTCTGCTAATCTGCCAGGTAAGCCTAAGGCTTTAAGCCTATCAGGCGCCGGCCCACAGTGCTGACGTGGGCGGCATGATGACATCATATCATTGAGCCGCCCGCGCTGAGTACGGAGACTGGCCGGGAGTTCGTCGCATCGAAGGAACAAGAGAGACAGGTAAGTTATTTATTTCTTATTTTTACACTAATGGAGCCTAAACCCTGCCTACATGTATGGGCCTCTATAGCTGCCTAAACCCTGCCTGCCTACCTATATGGGTCCCTATAGCCTACCTACCTATACGGGGCCCTATAACCTAAATAAACCCTGCCTGCTTACCTACCTATATGGTACCCTGTAGCCTACCTAAACCCAGACTACCTATATGGGGCCCTATAACCTACCTAAACCCTGCCTACCTATATGGGGTCCGATAACCAACCTAAACCCTGCCTGCTTACCCACCTATATGGCCCCCTATAGAATACCTACCTATATGGGGCCCTATAACCTACCTAAACCCTGCCTACTTAACTATATATATGGCCCCCTATACCCTACCTAAATCCTGCCCACCTATATGGCCCCCTATAGCCTAATTAAACCATGCTTGCCTACCTATATGGCCCCCCCTATAGTCAACCTAAATCCTGCCTGCCTATATGGTGCCCTATAACCTACCTATATGGGCCCCTATAACCTACCTAAACCCTGCATACCTATATGGGCCCGCTATAGCCTACCTAAACCCTGCCTACCTACAAGGGCCCGCTATAGACTACTTAAAGCCTGCCTGAATATTTGGGGCCTCCTATTGCCTATTTACCTACCTACATGTGTGGGCCCCACCTATAGCCTATCTACCTATGTGAGCCCCACGTCTGGCCTACCTGTGTGGGCTCCACCTGTTGCCTACCTACCTACCTAGCTACCTGAAGCCTACCTACAGCTTACCTGTGGCCCGCCTGCTGCCTACCTAGCTACCTGGGGCCTACCTACAGCCAACCTATCTATCTGGGGGCTGCCTACTTAACTGGGGCCTAACTCCTGCCTACCTAGGGCTAATCTACCTACTTCCCTGTAACCTACCTACATAACTGGGACCTGTCTACCTACCTGTGGCCTAAATACTGCCTACCTACCTGAGGCCAACCAACCTACCTACTTAGGGCCTACCAACCTATCTAATGGGGGTCTACCTACCTGGTAACAAGATTCTGAGGGGTACGGGCCATAGCTGTGACACAATCTCCAAGGGGTAATTCCTCTGTTCCTCCCCTCTACAAGACTGGGCCTCTAAGCTATGACCTATACGCCTCTGCACCCCTGGAAAGAGGTGGGGAACAGAGAGGGAGGTGCTGGAAAAGTGAGGATTCTAAGATATTTGTGTCCAAATCTGCAGAGACGAGCGGTGTCTGGGAGAAGATATCATCATGGAGGTCTGGACCGGATGCAGAACAAAAGGGAAAGTCAACGACTCTTCAGAGAAACATTACCTGTGAGTCACAAGATGTAACTACACTGTAATCACTTATATGTCAGTATCTACCACTATATGGTCACTGTAAGGAGGTAATATACAGACTGTAGGGCACCTGTGAAAACTGGTGACTACCACTATATGGTCATTGTATGGCCGTACTATTGGTCTTTGTATACAGATCTTTATTCGGTACTAGTCTAGGGGTATTATTCAGTCACTATGTGGTGGTAATTTGTGGTCATGTTCTGGCAATATAATGAGGTCCATATGTAGTAGTATTATTGGTAATGTTGATCGGGGTATAGTGGGATTTGTTTTGTAGCAGTATGATGGCGATATGTATGGTGAGGTAATCGCTCCTTGTATTATCTAGTAACTCCATGACTTAAGAGGCCCTGGTAAATGTTTAAGACAATTAGACGTCAGTAGACACCCCACCCGTTATTTACTTGAAAGCTCAGTAATTGCCCTGACTAATGCCAATTACCATGCACACAATTGTGGGACCACCCTCACTGGCCACACTCCACCTGCTACTTCATTTACGCGTACCCATTTTCTTCCAAATTTTAGTCCAGAGGGAAGGAGTTTCTAAGGAGCCACATGTAGCCTACAAATATTTGTCACCTTGCACAGTGTGACAAACACAAAGCTGGCAGAGTATGCCGTGCCCTGTGCCAAGTTTCAGTCAATGGTAGTGCCCTGGGGCAAAGCACCTGCGTAGCTTAGACCCCAAGTGAAGCGTCTTAAAGAGGAGGGGAGAGGAATCTTAAAAACATATGAGCACTCTCCTCATCCTTGGATCAGCAGAATATAGTCATTTTTGTCTATAGTCTCTGCATATGCTAAAAATTATTGTGGGCTACACAACTAAAGAGGGATTATGCCTAACTTAGAGAGATACCCCATACACATTAGACTTCAGCAGGATCGGACACGTGTCAGCTATCAAGGCTGAAAAGGAAAGCTTGGGGGCCATTGTCTAAATAAACTGCATGGTCGTGGGTGGGGTCCACGTTCCCTTTATAGATCTATAACCATCATCACAGTGGTTATGCAGTTGGTGGGGGTCTTCTAATATCTGATATAACTACACAACTGAAGCAAAGGTCTCTAAAAAATAAACCCCATTAGAACTTCCCATCAAGACTTCCCCAAGCAAGAAAAGCGCCCCTTTCATTTCCCGGAGCACAAATAAATAAAAAGGGGAAGCTCTGGTTTGGTTTTTATGGGCAAAAAAAAGTCTTTGAGAACTCACAAAGCGCGTTTCAGCCTACTTTACACGCCGAATAAACCCGGGGGGTTTTAAAAATAAGTGCTGGCCCTATGACTTTCACACACAGGTAACAAGCCCAAAGAGAACTATAAATTACTGTATTTGTGGTCCGTAAGCTCACACGGAGTATTGTGGCACATACTTGTGCGCGCCGCAATCCACCGGGTGATTGCTCTGACCAGGTCCCCATCCATTTCCATTTTCCCCAGTGTTTAAGAATGACATGACACTTAGGGCGACATTAAAACCTGGCGCTGAAAGAACCATTTCCCAAAAATTAAACCTTTCTTTCAGCATACATCCCAGTTGGGCCCCTCCCCCCCAAATTCGGGGGGTCCAGGGGGGGGGGGCCCCCTTTACCCCCGGGGCGGCTGTTTCTTCTCAGGCAACAAACAGGCATGTGGGAAAAAAACCCAATCTGGCCGCCCACCACCCGGTCGGCTGTTTCTTTTCCATTATACAACGGGCGGGGAAGCCATACCCAAGCGGCCAGGCACCCCCCTTTTTCCCTGGGCGTTCTTTTTTGCAGGTCATACAAACAGGGCAGGTA
>JAODAL010031752.1:0-47989 GCA_025379985.1 Phyllomedusa bahiana
GTGGGCGGTCTTTAAAGGGATTAAAGAAGCCTAAAGGTTTGATCAAGTTTGCCATGTGCAGAAAGATTTTGGGGCCCATTCCTAAGATTTTCTTTTGATCTCTGGGTTTTTCTGGGGTTTCGTTGGTTTTAATTGAGTTTCAGTCCCCCCAAAATTTTTGATTGGGTTAGGTCTAGGATGGTGGGACTCCAGGACTTGAAATGCCCTTTGGACCACCCCTTAGTTGTTGCTTTGTGTTGGGTCTTGTTGCTGGAAGCCCCACCCATGACCCATCTTCAATTTCCTATGAGGGAAGGGGGCTTTTTTCCAAAATGTAACCATCCCCCCATCCATTCTCCTTTAATACAGTGCGTCGCCCTGTCCCTTTGCGAAAAACTTAAGTTGATGTTTCACCCCCCCGGGTTAGGTTGCGACAGTTTTTGGGGGTTGTCTCACCCTTTTCTCCAACCCAAGGTAGGTTGATCCCCAAAAAAAGTTTTTTTTTTTGCCCACTTTAGCTTCTTATCCCTTTCGGATACCCCGTAGCTTTGGAAAAATTAAAAAGGGTGGACCGTGTTGGCAGAGCAGTTACTACGGTAAATTTTGGGGGTTGTAATCCGCTTATTCGGTATTGCCCAGGCCCCCCTTGTTTGGCTGTTCCCTGCCCTTTTCAAAATATTGTTCCCGCACAGGGGGATCATGGGCCAGGCCCAAAGGGAAAATTCACAGTCATTTGTGTTTTTGCCCTTTTTTTAATTGCGCCAAAGTTGTTGCCTTCTCCCAGCTGTTGCCTATTGCCTGTAGCCCATCCCGCCCTTTTTGCGGTTACAAATTTTGCTTGGGGCTTAAAACTATTTGGTCTTGGGCCCTGATGGATAGGGTTTAAAATGTATTTGGAAGTGGGGCGGGGTTTTTAGCGGTAAAAACAAACAGGGCAAATTTTACAGGTAAACAGGACTTCTTAAAAGAAAAAAACCCAACAGGGCTTTTTAAAGCCCTTTTTTGTGGTTGGTGGTGGGCGATATTTTTCATGCAAAAAATTTCAATTATTATTTAAAAATGCAATGTGTTTTTGGTTTTTTTTCGATTTTTTATTCCCAAGAAAAGTTAAAAAAAAATAAAACCCCCCCTTCTTGAGGTTTGAAAATTTTGAAATTTGCCAGTTAAACAAATACTTTATTTTCCCCACTTATGCAAAATTCCCTTTTTGGGTTAAATGTTCAGCCCAAATTATAAAAAAATTTTAAAAATTTTTGAAAGTGAAAAAGAAATGCAGGAAAGTCTTTTTTTTCAAAAGTATCAAAATTTTAATTAAAAATGCTTTTTAGAAGTAAGTAAAAAAAAACAAAGAATAAAATAGACCAAATTACGTGTAATTCATTTAATCCTTGTTTTTCCTATAAATCTGTAGTGCTCCAAAATGATCGCTAAGTTTCTGCCTTTTGAGGGTTTAATATTTGTGTCAAGGTATGTTCAAATGTCAGACTTTTTTGATCAGAAAAATCTGATGTATAATTCCCCCTAAGTTGTTCCCCAAAAAAAAAAACCCCCCAAGGTCATGAAATTTTTTTTAAATGTTTAAAAGTATTAATGAATATACTAAAAATCAACTAATTTAAAATGACTTGAAACCGAGTTTTTGGGTTTAACCAAAAAATTAAAAAAAAAAAAATTAAAAGAAATTTGTGGGCAAAATTTTTTGGGGGCTAGTTAATTTAAAAAGAAAAAAAATTTTTTCCATAGGAACATGTTTGTAAAGGTAAGTTGTTTTTTAGCCCTTTTCCCGATGATTCAAAAATTGGAACAGTCAGTCTGCCCTATTTTTTTGGGTAAAAACATGCTTTTGGTTTTGTTCCGTATGGACAAAACCATGTTAGTGTTTAGCGTTTTTTTTGACAAAAATTTTAATTGGCAAGGTTTTTTTTGGTGATCCCAAAAAATTTTAGATAGGATAATTTTGGTTAAAATTTTGGATTTCAAATTTTGATGGGCCTTTTTCGGGCTTCCTGTAAATTTTGGGGGCAAATAGATTGAAAAATAGAGCAGGGTGAGATATGTGTTTCGACGTTATGATGGGGTGTGTAGGTTGCGATTGGTGGAAAAAATTTAAAATGACCCCGTTTTTCTAGAAAGGTTTTTGTTTCAGCCCCCCAGTGTCTCTCAAAATTCATTTGGGATAGGAACCTGCGCTTGCCCTTTTGGCCAAACAGTCAGCGAAAAAGAGTTATTTCTCAAGAAAACCTCTACTATTTGCCCCCGATCCTTCCATTTTAGTTAGATTAGAGTTTTGAAGATTTTTGTAGTTAGCTAGGAAATTTTTAAAACGCATCTACCCCTGGAATTTTCAAAGGCGGTGGGGGCGGGGGGGGGGGGGGGGCCCCCCGGGGGGAAAAACAGGGCAAACTTATCTATAAAGGGAAAATGGATAATTTTACCCGGGGTTTGTGTAGGCATTGTAGTGGGAAAATCTTAATTTTTAAACCGATTGTATTGAAAAATTTCCGGAAATTTGGGAGCCCGAAATTATTTTGGATACAATTTTTTTATTTAATGCAGGTTTTCTTTGTTGTGCAAAATCCAAATTTTATTATCAGTATACATTTCATAGGTGTTCCTTTTCAATTTTACCATTTACCTGTGCTGTTGATATATCCAATTGCAGTTAAAATTAAAAATCCGCAAAATTTTTAGTCGCACAGGTTTTTTTTTGCCAAAAAATACCCTGTATGTACGAAAAACATAAACAGGTTACGTGTTTTTTGACTTTTGCGCACCCAGCACTGTTCATTGACGCAGCTCTACGTAAATCTTAAAACAGCAATTCTATATTCACCACAGGTGAATTGAAAGGTGCAAAAAAAATATCGTTTTTAATACCGAAACATAACAGTTACGTGTTTTTTGACTTTGCACACCCCGCATTGTTCATTGACGCAGCATCTACGTAAATCTTAAAACAGCAATTCTATATTCACCCAGGTGAATTGAAAAGGGGCAAAAAATATCGTTTATTATACCAAAAACATAACAGTTACGTGTTTTTTGACTTTTGCCCCACCCAGATTGTTCATTGACGCAGCTATACGTAAATCTTAAAAACAGCAATTTATATATTAACACAGGTGAATTGAAAAAGGGGCAAAAAAATACCGTTTATTATATCAAAACATAACAGTTACGTGTTTTTTGACTTTTGCACACCCCGCTTGTTCATTGCGCAGCCTCTACGTAAATCTTAATACAGCAAATTCTATATTCACCACAGGTGAATTGAAAGGTGCAAAAATTTCCGTTTATTATATCAAAAACATAACAGTTCGTGTTTTTTGACTTTTTTCGCACCCGCATTGTTCATTGACGCAGCATCTACGTAAATCTTAAAACAGCAATTCTATATTCACCACAGGTGAATTGAAAGGTTCTGTGACTTTTATAACCTAAGTGTGTTGCCTAAGATGTAGCCCCGTATCCATTTGATGTTGTGGATGTTAATTTCAGCTTCTCCAGCCTTGTTTGGGTGTAATAATGAAGGTGTTGTTGCTCTCCCATAGACTTTAATTGTCATCGCTCATAATCGATATCGATAGCGGCCGACTATCGACTATCGATCGATCTCGATAGCCAACGCAATCGCTCAACACTAACCATGATACCAAACAGCACAGTCAGTAAGGAGAGAGTTGTCTCAGGAGATTAGAAAGAAAATGATAGACAAGTAATGTTAACGGTGAAGGCTATAAAACCATCTCCAAACAGTTTCATGTTCCTGTTACTACAGCTGCACATACTATTCAGAAGTTTAAAGTGTTTTTTTACCACAATGCTTAGCTATTAACATGTAGGAAAAGGTAAATCAAGACAATTAACAAATACATTGTTGTTTTGATTTTACTTTTCTCAGGAGATAAAGGGGATTTTATCTACTGCTAGTATACACAATTTTTTTTGGTTACCGACCACCTTTCTCTTCTCTTTCTACATTGTCATTGCTCCAAGTTGTCTTCCAACCATGGTACGTCATTCCCTGCTGAGTCTAATCTCTAGCACAGGAGCTTTTCTAGCTAAGTTAATGACAAGTTTTAACCCTTAGAGCTCTGTAGCTTTCTGCACTCATGTCGCTGTAACAGGAATAGCTACGAGTAGCAGAGCTGATGCCAATCACTACTATCGAACCACCCACAGCCTAATCAGGGTGGCTTTGTGAAACAGCATGGTGAGAACACCCCTTTAAGGTCTATGGGACTATAGACAGCCTCCCTGGACGTGTTTGCAAGAGAAAAATCTGTTACCATTCGTATTATCCGTAACTCAGAACAACTTTCAAAGAGATTAGAGGTGAACTTCAAGGTACATCAGTGTTAGATCGCATCACCCATCGCTGTGCTTGCCAAAGTGGACTTAATGGAAGATGACAGAGGAGCAAATCACTGTTTAAAGCAAATCATTAAAAGAGTGGGACTGGCATTTGCCAAAATGCATATCGACAAGCCACAAATGTTCTGCAGATGAGACAAAACTGGAGCGTTTTAGCAAGTCACATAAGCTGTATGTTCACAGATGAAAGAATGAGGCATATAAAGAAAAGAACAGATTACTGCAATATCATTCTCCGCAGCCTCCTTTTAGCAGTCTTGCTCCCCTTCAAACCATCCTCAACTCTGCTGCCCGTCTTACCCACCTCTCTCCTCGATACTCCTCTGCCTCTCCCCTCTGCCAATCCCTTCACTGGCTTCCCACTGCCCAGCGAATTCATTTCAAGTTACTAACCATGACCTACAAGGCTTTCCATAACCTCTCCTTTCCATGCATCTTTGCCTTAATCTCCACATATCTCCCCTCTCGCAATCTCCGCTCCTCACAGGACCTTCTTCTCTTCTGCTGACCTCTTGTTAGCTCCTTACACAACCGTCTCCAAGACTACTCTCATGCTTTTCTAGAAATCACTGCTCCAACACTTCAGACTCTCCTTTACTCTCACCAGCTTCAAAACCAACCTGAAAACCCATCTCTTCAGATTGCCTATAACCTACAATAACCCAGCTGTCACTACATCTCCCACAAACATGTCTGCCCCTCACCTTCTAGAAAACAATATTTGGCTTTGCACATCCAAAAACTAAAAAAAGGTACATAGGAATTTTTGAAAAGAATTTCTGCTACTTAGGATACATGAATAATTTTTGAGTTTCTTAGTTCACATTTTTGATCAAAACTGCTTAAGCCCACCTCCTGGTGAAGGCACCAGCTACTAAGTACACTGCATTGATTTAAAAACCTGTGAAGGTGGGTGAAGGGCAAAAAACCAACCAGGAGGCAGGCACATCCAAAAACTTTTTGGAAAAAAATGAGCATAGTTGCACACTGGTGTGGCAGCAATATACATACACATTCCAATATCAGCGGCACACTATCAACTCAAGAAACTATCAACAGGCACATAGGAATTTTTGGAAAAGCATTTTTGCTACTTAGGATACATGAACATTTTTTGAGGTTCTTAGTTCACATTTTTGATCAAAACTGCTTAAGCCCACCTCCTGATCTTTCAAGGGAACCTCAAATGCAGGTGGGTTCTACATTAACTTTTCCTCTCTTTAGGTCCTGTTCAAACCTCCATACTTCAGGGAGTGAAGGCACCAGTAGCAGAAATGCTTTTTTAAAAATTCCTATGTGCCTTTTGATAGTTTTTTTTTAGTTGATAGTGTGTTACTGATATTGGAATGCCCCTCACCTTCTGTCTCTTTCCTTCTTCCTTGTAGATTGTAAGCCTTTGTGGGCAGGGTCCTCTCTCCCTTTGTACCAGTTGCTAGTCACTTATTGTCACCATTGTACTTGTTTGACATATGTTATGTATGTAACCCCCCTAGAATGTACAGCGCCCTGGAATCAATCAATGGTGCTCTAAAATAAATAATAACAATAAAACATTGTACTTACTGTGTGAAAGAGGGCAGAGGCTTAGTTATGTTATGGGGTTTCTTTATTGCATCTGGCACAGGGTGTCTTGAATCTGTGAAAGTTACAATGAAAACCATCAAGGCTAGAGTGAAATGTTCTGCCCAGTGTTAGAAAACTTGGTCTCAGTTGCAGGTCATAGCAGTTCCAACAAAATAATGACCCAAAACACACAGCTTATAATATCCAAGAATGGTAAAAGCTTCTATGAGCCCTGATCTAAATCCTATTGAACATTTATGGTAGGAGCTGTAACCTGCAGTCTGGAAAAGACACCTGCACACCTGAGACAGCTAAAGCAACTTGCTCACAAGGAGTGGGCCAGAATACTTTTTGACAGGTGCAGAAGTCTTATAGAGAGTTACAGAAATATATATATTTTTTTGTTGAACCACAATTCAAATGCATTGTTTGATTTCCGTTGATTTTAGTAATTTTAAATTCATTATTACGTTTGTCAGTTTCAAGTTATTTCAATGACCACTGTGGGTCTTCTTTTTTTAATGGAAGGTTATCAACAATTTTTTGCCGCCACAAAAGAATATTGAGAGTTCATTCTTCCTGAAAATCTTATGTCTATAAATCAGGCCTGCAAGAAGATGTCAACAAACAATATTGCATGAAATTACCGTGACATTATGGATTAAAAAAACCCTGTCAAACTTAATATATTTGTATACTATCACCTCTGTTTCCTACCTCCATTTGTAACTGCACCAGTTTCATCTATCATAATGACATAATTACAAGAGGTGTCACTCAACTGGCTCTATTACTATTGCAGTTGCGCTGAGAAACTGAGCTTGCCTCTCATCCATAGTGACATCTATCGCTTGGTTCCTGTTGATTTTACTCCATTAATGGAGTCACACAAATTCCAAACACATATACTACAACTAAATAAGTTCATTTCACTACGGGTAAAACATTACTTTTATTTCTCAATAATATTAAAAGATAGTAAATTAGTTAAAACGCAGTTGATATATAATTTTTCCTGTCTTTGTATTGTCCTGTTTCTCACCAGTCTTCATCTCTTGTTTCTAGTAGATTATGACAAATACTTATTGCGATAGGTGAAAAAAATTGTAATGACAATTAGGCTCATTTACATGGAGGGTTATAAAGCACAAGACTAGATATGATAATAATATAGCCAGATATAGCCGATATACCCTTTTTGGAAAGCTTAAAAAGCAACTAAAAACCCCAAATTTCTTCGGCTTGCTAAAAACCTTCACTAAACTTGTACTACTTCCTCCACGGGGACATGTCGGCCCTCCCTCCTGTCTCTTTCCCCTCCTTGTAGATTGTAACCCCTCGGGGCGGGGGCCCCTGTCCCCTTCCGTCGTCCCAAATTGTAAATTATCCCTTACATTACTCGTTTACTTATTTTAAGGGTTTTGAACTCCTCGAATGTACGGGCACCCGGAATCAATGGCGTTTTTTAAAATAAAAAAATTTAATAATAATAATTGTGACGGTACGGTGGATCCCTGGACCCCCGCAAGCGGTGGTATTTTAACCCAAAGCCGGGGAAAAGGGAGTCTAAGTAGCCCCCGGTTTTCCCGGCCGCGCAAAGCGGGGGGGAAATTGCTGCGGCGTGGGGGCCTAAAAGGTCTTTTACCCCTGACGGGGAATTGCTTGCGGTGGGCGGCCGGGGAAAGCGGGGTTTACGGATCGAACCCAAAAGGCTTAGTAAAAAAAAGGGCAGAAGGTAAGGGCGGGCCCGGCAGAGGTTCGTGGTCAGGGAAAGGCCCAGACGGTAAGGGGCAGGGCAAACAGGAAAGGTCAGGAAAAAACCTAGGGGAAAGGGGATTGGAAACCGGTAAGCAAATAGGGGACACTAGGACACCCCAAAATTTTCCACAAAGAAAAACCAAACAATCGGGCAACGGGTTTGGCGGGGGCCGGAAAACTTTTTTATGGGGCCCAGCCCCCCCGGCTTTAACCCAATTTAAAGGGGGACAGGGCCCCTTTAAAATTTTTAAAAAACCCGTGGCGCGCCCCACGTGGGGGGGCGCGAAATGGCACGGGGGGGGGCCCCGGGCCCAGCCAGGAGCCCCGTTCCCCGGGGCCCGGGCCCAAAGGTAACCGACCCGGGGCCCGTGGGGCCCGAGGGTGGCCGCGGGTGCCCGCAATCCCCGCGCCCCCGGCCCCGGGGCGGGCGGGAAGGGGCCCGGCAGGGGCAGCAGTGCCCCCCGGGCCGAAATTGAAGTCCCCCCCCCCCCTTAGGTCTCCCCTCTTCTTTTTTAAACCCTTTCCCAAGGAGAGGGGGGGGAAGATTCCCTTTCCCGGCTCCCACGAACCTCCTCAGGCCCCCCCCCCAAAATTCCCAGTCGAGGGAAAAAGAACCGCTTCCCCCTCCTGTCTTCGTGCCAGCACCTTTGCCTCAAAGATGTCATCCGTTTGGGCCACAGGAAAAGGGGAAAACAGTTCTAAGGGAGGGATTCAGCCCCCAAAAGGGGCTTGGGGGACCCGAGCCCATGGAAGGCGTTGGGGGAACACGCAGAGTGGGAGGAAAGCGGAGTTTTGTAGGGGACCCGGGGTTTAAAGCTGACAAAGTACCACAAAAGGGCCCAAAATTTAGGGCCCAATTGTAGCGGGGGTACCTTGAAACGGATGTATTTGGCCGATAGCCAAAACCTATCCCCCCGGGCTTAAATAAGGAGGAGGTCCCCGGTACCTATCGGCCTAAAACCTTATTTAAGTGGGAAAGCCTAAAGAAGGGCCTGACCCCGTGCCCTGCCAGGGGGATTTGGGTTGCCTCGTATTTGGGGGCTTTCCACGGCAGGAACGTGACACAAAGCGGAAAGGGGGAGGGTGGGGGGGGAAAAAACCCCAAAACACAATAAAAAAGGGGGGCGGTTTTAAAGCGACTGAGTTGGGGAATTGTAAGAGTTTTCCCGCCCAGGGGAGAAGGTCAGACCAATTATCTTCCCGGGGCAGACACAAAATGTCGCAGAAAGCCCCCTAAGTTTTGGTTTGGGACCCTCCCCCCTGCCCGTTGGTTGAGGGTGGCCCGAAGACAAAAAAGTCCAGCGGGGCCCCGGAATGAGACCCCGGGCCCCGCCAAAAACTTGGGCCCAAAAAATGGCTCCCCTTTTCAGAGGTGATGTGCGGGGGGGACCCCAAGTAACGAAAGATATGGGGGAAAGAAGAGCGGGGCTAGTAGGTGACGAGGGTAACCCGGGCAAGGGGAAAAAAATGAGCCTTTTGGGAAAAAACCCCGGTAAACCCCACCCCCAAATGACCGTTTTTCCCGGATGAGGCCGGCAGGTCAGGGAAAAAGTCCATAGAATTATGGGTCCACGGCTTCTCAGGGCACAGGGAGAGGGTGCAAAACCCGCGGGTTGAGGCGAGGGCCTTGTTACGAGCACAAGGGCCCCAGGAGAGACAAAGTCCCAAAAAGTCTTGATGAGAGTGGGCCACCAGTAGAAACTGGAAAATAAATTTTTAGGGGACTTTTGAACCCCCGGATGGCCCGCAGTTTGGGGGAACGAAGTCCCCTTTTAAAGGTTTCTGACCCGAAAAGCGGGACGGACTTTGGTTTTCCCCCGGGGGTACCTGTAGGAGGTTCACAGGAGAGCACCCAAAAAAGCCGTTCCGGGGGAAAAATGTGCTGTAGGGGCGGCCCCAAAAGCCCCCGGGATCAGGGCCTGGAGAGAGCGTCTGCCTGACGTTTTTTTTCAGCCGGTGGGAAAGTGTAGGAAAAAATTTAAAAACGAGGAAGAAAAGCGAAAAAGGCTTGTCCGGTTTCAAACCGCTGGGCAGTTTGCAGATAGAGAAGGTTCTTGTGATCCTTGTATATTTCGATGGGGGTTGAGGGGCCCCTTCCGCAGGTGACGCCATTTTTTAGGGCCAATTTTTTAGAAAGGACCCCCCGGTCCCAATGGGGGAGTTGCGCTCAGCTGGGGTAAAGGTCTTGGAAAAGAACCCCCCAAGTTCGAAACTTTCCCGAGGGGGTCTTTTGAAAAAGAACGGCCCCCGGCCCCAAAACTGAGGAGGCTTCGATTCTAAGAAAAAACGGGCGCTGAGGGTCGGGGAACGAGAGAGAAAAGGAGCGGAAGGAATGGGGTTTTTCAGACGTTTAAACGCCCTTGACCCCGGGGGGCCGGGTTTTGGGGGTCGGCACCCTTCTTGGTGAGGGAAACCCCAAGGGGTGCACCAGAATGAGAATGAGGGAAAAAAATTTTTGCCTATAATATTTGGCAAAGCCTACAAAACGTGAAGGGCCCGAAGGCCCACTGGCAGGCCATTGGGGGGATGTGAGAGTTGGTGGGACCCCATCTGAAGCCTTGACCCAGCACGATGTACCCTAAAAGGGCAGTGAGGTACTTTTCAAACAGAAAAATTCTCCAGCTTGGCAAAAAGTTGGTAAACCCCCGGGGGCGTTGGGGAAACCTGGCGGACGTGGTGCCCGGGATTTCCCCGGGTTTGGAGAATAGATGGAATTCTTTCCAGATAGCCCAATAAAAAAAAAAGTATAAAAGGCCCCGGAAGATTCTTTCAAAAATTTTTTTGGAAAATAAAACCCGGAGGGGTTACAAAAGGACCAAAGGCATGACGAGATACTCAAAAGGGCCCCTCACGGGTTTTTAAAAAGGCGGTTTTCCACTCGTCACCCTCCCCGTATGGGGGAAATCAGATTGTAGGCTCCCGGAAAATCCAATTTAGAAAGATTTTTTGCCCCACAAAGGCGGTCAAAAAGCTCGGGATAAAGGCAGGGGTACGATTTTTGGGCTGTTATTTTGTTAGGCCACGGTAATCGATACGGGGCCGAAGGGCCCCAAATCTTTTTTTCTCGACAAAGAAAAAACCCGGCCCCCGCGGGGTGTTGAAGACTTACGTTTTAAAGGGCCCTGCGTAGGTTCTCTCGGATAAGCGGCCTACCCTTTGTCTCCGGGAGGGAAAAAAGGGGGGTAAAATCTGCCTCGGGGGAGGGTAGCCCCAGGGCTCAAGGGTCAATGGGCAAACGAAGGGACGATGCGGAGGAAAGATTCGGCCTGTTTCTCGGAAGAAAAAAATTTTGAATTTGTCCTTTGGGAAGGAGCCCGGCCCTGGAAAAGATTCGTTGGTTTTTGGTAACGGGGAATTGAAGGAGGGGCGGGGCGCCCCAAGGCATGTTGGGGGTGACAGGCCCGGGCCCCCAACGAAAAATCTGCCCCGTTTCCCAAAATTTAGGGTCGGGCTTTCTTTGCAACCAGGGGAGGCCCAGGAGGTCTCGAAGAGAACCCACGGCAGTTAAGGGGAAAATTCATAGGGTTCCTGATGTAAAGCCCCCAAACTGCAAGGGAAAAGGGGCGCAGTGCAGACCCAAAGGATCCCCTTTAGGCATTCGCCAGACGGAGGACACAAAAGGGGGTTTTTGCAGGGAGGTCATGGAAACCCGGGAAAGAGACACCAGTTTATGGCTAATGAAATTACCGGGGGACCCCGGAAACCAGGAAGGCGGTGGGGCTGGAAGGTGCTGTCCGGCAAGGTTCCGCAAAGAACCGAAAGGGTCAGACGGGGGGAGGCCCATGACCCCTAGGGTTGCCTCTCCTACGAGCCCTAGGGGGCGGAAAATTTTCGGGGGCACGGACGTCTCCAAAAGGGGTGAAACCGGGGAAACCCCCGCAAATAGAAACACAAAAAATGAGAAAGTCGTGCCCAGCGTTCCCCCGGGGGCAGATGTTTCCCCCCTTTCCCCCCCTGCATAGGTTTTGTCCCAAGAAAACCCTTGGGGGGGGGAAGTGGAGGGGGTTGGAAGACAGGAGTAAGCGAGGTTTTTCCCGGGGGTGGGCGGGTGGACTCGCGTTGGGACGGAGCTCCTGTTTTCTCTCGGCGAAAAGGATATCGATGGGTGGCCAACCCCAAAACAGTTCGTCCCAAAGGGGGTAGGAGGTCGGCCCGCGAGTGTCCTTAATGGTCCCCAAAGGCCCCTTTCCAGGGGAAAATAGCCACCAGAGCCTCGTTGTTCCCGGCTAGTTCCGAGGCTAGAGTGGGGGAACTGCACAGAGTAGTGCCCACAGTGGAAATCGCCCTGTCGGAGGCGGAGCAGTGCTGCGGGGAGTGAGGGGGTGCGACCGGGTTCCCAAAAAACAGTCGGAAACCCCGGAGGGGAAAGGGTTGCAAGTTAGCGTTGCGGGTTCCTCGGTCCCACAGCGGAGTGGCCCCGGCCCGAGCTTTGCCAGTTGGGGGGCTAATAATTAAAAGGGGACTTTAGCCCGCCCCAGTGGGGAAAATTTATGTCCCAGGGATCTCGTGTGTAAGAACACTGACTGTTTTAAACCCCTGCAAATTCTTGGGGTCCCCCATCATACGAGCGGGGAGCGGGGAGGTGCAGAGAAGGTCCCCGGGGCCAGAGCAGGAGGAGCTGAGGGTGCAGGGCAATGGTGCAGGTGGGACGGCAGCGGCCGCAGGCGGAGGGGAGGGGCCGCAAGGTTTTGCATCATGGTGCGAGCTGGTCGATTTCGTGACTCTGCGGGCGACGGGGTGTGTAACGTCCCGGAGTTCGGGAAAAGGTAACCCGGCGGAACCCTGGCCAGATTGTACTGTGCGGTACGGTGGGTTTCCCCTGGACCACCGAAACGGTGGTAGTTAAACCCCGCCAGGGAACGGAGTCTAAGTAGCCCCGGTTTTCACCGAGCCCCCCGCAAAAACGGGATGGACTTGCTGCGGCTTTAGGGTAAAAGGTCGTTACCCCTGAGTGACTTGTTGCGGGGGCGGCCGGGGGTACTGCGTGGTTTCAAAGGGTGTAAACCCAAAAGGGGTGTCAGGGAAAAAGGCAGAAGGTCAGGGCAGGGGAGAGGTTCGTGGTCAGAGGGAGGCAGACGGGGGGTTGGGGGGGGGGGGGGGGGGGGTTAAGGGGGGGGGGGGGGGGGGGGGGGGGGGGGGGGGGGGGGGGGGGGGGGGGAGGGGGGGGGGGGGGGGCGGGGGGGGGGGGGGGGGGGGGGGGGTGGAAAGGGGGGGGGGGGGGGGGGGGGGGGGGGGGGGGGCGGGGGGGCGCGGGGGGGGGGGGGGGGGGGGGGGGGGGGGGGGGGGGGGGGGGGGGGGGAAACCCCGGGGCCAAAAGGGCAGGAAACGTTGCGGAAGGGGTGGTACAGGTTAAGCAATATGGGGGCACTAGGACACTCCAAAACTCTCACAAAAACACACCAACCCAAACGGCAACAGGTGCCGGGGGGGGGACAATTTTAAAAGGGGCCCGCGCCCGGCAAAAAAAGCCAAATTACCGGGAAAACTGGCCCTTTAAATTTATAAAAAAAACCCTCGGGCGCGACGGGTAGGGGGGGGGCCCATGCGCCGGGCGGGGCCCGGGAAAAGCCCCGGAGGCCGTTTACCGGAGCGGGGGCCAGGTAAGCGAGCCCGGGTGGGGCGAGGGGGGGGGGGGGGGGCCCCCCGGGGGGGACCGCAATGCCCGCGCCCCGGCCCCCGGAGGCGGGGGGAAACGGGGCGGGGCAGCGGTGCCCGCGGCCGCCATGACAATAATAAAAGGTGCATAAATATGCAAAAAAAACTTTGCACTCTGTCCCTCCATTATTCTTAATTTCCCAAGGGTTCCCGGGGGAGCCCCCTGCCCCGAAAAGGGCGACCCACCTTTGTTAAAAATTTAAAAATTTTATGACACCCTTTTTTAAAAACTTCAGTTTGTGTTGTAGTCATGAATCCTGGTTGTGTCTGTTGGCTTGCTTCCAAACCATTCCTTTATTTTAAAGGGCTTTTTGGAGATTTCCAGAAACATTGCTTGTGGCCATGGACTGCATTCAAATAAAAAAGCAACAGATACTCACTTGTCTTACTGACGGCATCCGAGCCACAGTGAAGCATCAGTGTTCCTTGCTGGTCCTCCAGCAGTGGCATCACGTACATGGGCCCCATCTGACTGTTTAAAACCCTTTAATGGGGCTAAGGGGCAATGCTCACATGCTGTGAGGGGGAGTGATAGCTCATAGTCACGTGAGCCATATATGTAATGCACTGTTTTCTTATTTACGTGCAGTCCTGAGCCTAAAGATATTGGAAAATCTTGGAAGTCAGCAAAATTAAGAAAATGTAATTCTACCCTCACTGGTTCCACCCTGGGGAGTGAGAAAACAATGGGTGGAAAATTTAAAAAATTTTAAAATTTCCCGGGTTCCCCCTTCATTGTTGTAGATTTCTCTTTCTGTTTCCATCACCTCTAAAACTCTTCATTTTTCGGATAGCAAAGCCAATGAGTTGAGCATTTTTGCATGCCCCTCTCCCTTAACCTTTAAGTTCAGCAAACCATCCATAGCCATAGGCCTGACAGCAATTTACCTATGAGTCATACCACAATCCTTGTGAAAGCCTAGAAACAGAATAAACACTCATCTAAAAACATATCCTGAGCCCGTTTGCTTCTTTTCCTGATTCCAGCTACTTATATCTACAAAATACTCAACTATTCAGCTGTTTATCAAAACTGGATGGAGCCTCAAAGCTTTACAAGGAAGTGATACCAAATTTTGGGTTTTTTTATTTCCCAAAATCTATTTTTTTACTTGGTGTCAAAGTTATTTTTAAGTTAACCCAATAAAGTTCAGATGGTCTCCCCCGGGTTTTGCTTATCCCAAGCTGGGAACTAGGTGAGATTATGTATTGATTCGGAGAATAATCAAAAAGGGATTTTATTTCCCTTTAAGGGCCCCCATCTTCCCCAAAATTAAGAAGAAGAAATTTTAAAAAACCTTATTGGTTTGGGATAGGGGTGCTGCGTTTTAAGGAAATAAATGCACAAAGGGTCCCGAGAGTTTTTGGTCCATCTAGAACATTGTAGATACATTGCTTCCTTTTGGAAAGCTCTGGGTCAATTGTAGATCCAGACTACTGATTATCACATTCACTGGCCCCCAGCTATAAACCTTCTCTCCATCTTGCTGAGTGCTTTTTCCACTCAAAGAGTATTTTACAGCCAACCCCCTTTAGGGCTGCTAGGGGTTTTAGCTTGGAAATATCGGGGTTGTTGAAATCCTCTCGAAGATACTCTGTGAATTATCTGATGTACAGAGAATGGAAAAAATTTTTGGCAAATTTATCTGGTCAGGATGAAAAATTTTATGTCACTTGGAGTCTTGAATACAGAGGTACTCCCATTTTATTGGTTAGCTTTAAACTAAAGATCTTATCTCCTACTTTTGCACACAAAGATTTCCCTTTTGTTACCTTTGGCCACTTTTCTCTGGAGGCTCTAGCAGTGGTCGAGCTGGTGATGTCCCTCTCTGCTTTCTTACATTACTTACAAATTTCCAGCAGTCATGTAACTGTAACAATATCAGTTAGGAATAGTAAAAATGGTAGAGTTGATATGTCAATCACTGCTGTAGAACCACCCACAGCCTGATCAAGAATTGTGAGCCCGAAGTGCCTGTGGCTTTGTGAAACCGCATGGTGAGAAAAACCCTTTTATTTTTTAGGAATTTGCAGCCTTTAAAAACTAGCTTTCACCACTTTGGTGCATGACTCTTGGTGCCCCCTCCTTCTATTCACCTTTGTGTTTCTTTTACCAGTTTTTGACTTTTTCTATTTGTTATGTTCTGTTGTTACTGTACAATCTGTTTGAATACAGTTTTGTCTAATGCCTAAATGTTAAATGGAATGCGCAGTTTGTAAAATTAAATGTTTATTATGCGGAAATCTGTTTGTGCAATAAACTTCAATGGAACCCCTAAATATTCATCTGGGCACTGCTGCTCCCTTGAATAGTCAAGCAGTCATGCACCCATTGTGACTTGACTGACTTTCCACAAAGTGTCTTACATCACAAGAGGCAATCTTAAAGGGGTTGTCTCGCTACATAGATCAGCTTTCAACATGTAGGGAACACTAAATAAAGATGTTTTCCAAATATATTGCGTTGTTCATTTTTTTTTGTTAAGGAGCTACAAGTGATTTTATCACCTTCTGTGCTCTCTCTGGTTCCCCAAGTGACTGACCTGTGTACTTCTTCTCCCCTGCTGTTTGTTCTATCTGATAGCAGGGAGTGATGTCATCACACAGGTCTCACAGCACAGAACGCTGGACAGTGAGAGCTTGTTTGTTATCTGATCTTTCAGACAATAGACAGTAATTACTGCTGTTTACTTAAACTCAGAAGCTTCCCTGGTCCTGACAGCATGAAATTTATCTAATTAGCAGAGGTCTGAATACACTGAGCTCATATGCTAATTACAGACACCTTGACCAGAAAGTGACAGAGCAAAGCAGCATTATTTCATTCATGCATCCTATGAAACTTTGAGATGAGACAACCCCTTTAAGGTACGCAATGGGAGTCAATAAAGCCAGAGTAGTTCAGGGTAACAGCTATGGGATTTACAGCCATCAGAAAATTATGGAATATGCTTTGGATATGTCATAATTGTTTAAGGTAGGAATACTTCTTTAATAAAAAATATAGTAGAAAATTTATAGATTTTAAATCTAAGTATTTTTTGTTTATTTTGTTAAAGGGGTACTGATTTCAATGCAGTTTATTTTTGTAACCTATGCACTGTAAAATACATTGATTTTTAAACTTTAAATGTTTTACACAAAAAATATGTAAAATAAAAAGTCAGTAAAGAATGTTGATGAGTTCTGCTAGCTGTTTCCTCGTTTTTTTTTCTGAAAATGACAGATAAAGGACAGCATACTTCTTTAATACTTTCATTGTTCCAGATAGCAAAAAGAAATGAGCAGGTGTGAAATATCTTGGCTGAAACCACAGTCCCACTCTACGACATTCTTTACATATGTGGCTCAGACACATGACTGGTAAAGCTGAACTTTGTATATCAATATTACATTTTCTATATATTTAGTACAAGCTTAAAGGGGTTTTGCCACGAAGTAAAATTGATGTGGGAAGCTGGCAAATGAAATAAGAAACATTTTCACCACTCATCATTATCAAAAATTCTGCGCCGTTTTTGTTTTAGCTGCTCCTTTTGTGATCCATTGTTTACAGCTCATCTCCAGGGGATACAACCAGGGCTGAGAGCGCCTCACTCCTGGTCGCACATGCTCAGAGTTCACTTCTCCTCTCAGGCAGCTACTGAGTGTTCAAACCCCAGGTGCTGTCATTCTACTCCCGTCCTCTGTACTCCTTAGTAATTAGTCAAACAGTGCAAATAAATAAAAAAGAAACTTCAATCAGGTTTGAGCGTTGATAAAGAAAAAAAACACAGGTTTGGTTCCTGCAGGGATTTGAACCTAGGACCCTTGTGCCTGGAGGCAAAAGCTTTGCCTCTCAGCTGCTCACAATGCTTTACATAAACAGACTTTTCTTTGACTACAGAGAGGAAAGGCATGGTGATGTCATCCTGCTGGGTCACGTGATATGCAATTCAAACAAATCACACACGTCCCCTTCTGAGCACACAGAGCTGAAGAGCTGGATGCAGGAGGTATGAAATGAGATTGTGGGGAAACCCCTTTAATATATGAATACCATAGCATCATATCAGTACAAAGCTACCACATATTACAATTCAGACAAGCAGTTTAGATTTGTTAGATGTATAAATTGATGAATATTGGTCATATGGGTTTGGGAATATCCATAATCCTGGATTCACTACTATGTCATTAGAAGTAGACCTAAAGTAATATTTGTTTGACCAGTAAATAAGCAAAGTATGTGCACTTCTAATGATTAGCAAAATGTGTCTTCATTTAATCAATAGGTAAATATGAAGGTGATGGAATTAAATAGTTGAAATTTACAATAATTTATGAAACCACAGAATGCAAGCCATTCCTTAAATTAACTGGTATGTTTTTGGTTAAAGTTATGGCCACTTTGTATTATGTTTCAATCTTCTAATGATGTCATATTACCCTCAGGCATCCTCTGGACTAAATATTAGATTCTAGGATGATGAGCTAGGCAGGTCTTAAAGGGGTATTCCCATCACAGCAAGTACTGCTGGAAGGGTCAATTACTGTAACCTAAGCAATTTTCAAAATGTATGCTATTAAAAAATATGTATGCTTTACCTAAAACAGGCCTTTTTTTCACCTTTTAACTTGCTGTCTTGTCTCCATGGTTACAGACCATCACTATATGCTTTCAGTTGTGAACGGTAATGCAGTTCAGACTGTCTGGGAATAAGTTACATATGCTATCCCGGCCAGGCCACAGAAACTTATTTTCAGACAGTTTTTCATGATGCTGCATTACTGGCCACAATTGAAAGCACACAGTGGTGGTCTGTAACCAAGCATACAAGTTAAATGTGCAAAAGAGCAGTATAGAATAGAGAAACACACCGACCGGCACCAGGAGGCCACTGCAGCGTAAATTTTCACTTTACCTGTGATGGAAATACATACGGACAGTATCCAAATATAGCCTGTGGTAAGCGGTGCTCTGCCCAAATAGTTAGGTATCATAGAGATCCAATATTGAAAAGAGAAGCATAGGCGGCACTCACTATTTCAGGATAAAAAACTTCTTTAATCCAGATTCAAGTATAGCAGCATAAAATCAGGACGGATGGCCCACAGCAACCCCAAAACGACCGTTTCGCGTATTCAGCGCTTTGTCAAGGCATAATCGGAAGTGACGAACATCAAACCCCCAAGGGGGGGTTTACAAAAAAAACAACACAGTGTCACACGGCATACATGTCAAAGGATATGTAAAACATACTATAGGAAGGAGGAAAGATCGTTCCTATCATTAAGCCCCAGACACCTCGTGCTTCAGTGCGCAATATCCACTGCGCTTCAGCCTGGACCCAGTCTCGTATATCGATCCACTCCACCCCCATATATCCAATCCTCTGTAGCCTGCAAATGTAACCACAGAGGCGTCATTATTATGTACTTCATTAAATGTGATAAGAATCGCGGAGCACCTTTTTGTGTCAAATTTAGAGTACAAGTGTTCACGAATGCGATAAAAAGGTGCCGAATTGTCTTACCTATATAGTATAGACCACAAGTGCACCACATCACGTACACTACAAACTTTGTGCGGCAAGTTATTAAACCCTTGACTTCATGTAATGTACCACCCATTTTGACTAATTTTCCTGTGATCTTTCTATCACAGAAGGAACACATCCCACATCTGTGTTTACCTGTGGGAATGGACTCAGTAAGCAAATTGTGGTTCTTACATTTTTCACTCTACCATGTACTAGTTCATTTCCCCTTTGATTCCGGATCTCTGGAAGGTGACAAAAGGGGGGCAGTTTTTTTCTTAGGGTTTTAAATCGGGATCACCCATAAGGATATGCAATTTTTCCTTATGGCACTCCTAACTACATCAGCCATATTGCTGTACTGAAAGGAAAAAAAAGATCGATTTATTTTTTTGTTTGTTTATGTTTTTGCCTTTTGAAAACTATCTCATGGCGTTCTTTATTGATTGCCGGGGGAGAATGCTTCAGATATAAAGATCTCACCATATCCTCTGTTTTTTTAATCTCTCTGATAGATCTAGAGCTTGTTCTAAGAAATCGTGATATTTTGCTGTTATTATGTCTCAACCTTAGGAACTGTCCATAAGGTAAAGAACGTTTTATATGATCAGGGTGAAAGCTTCCAAAATGTAGCAATGAATTAACCGCAGTCGGTTTTCGATAACCTTTTGTAATTATAGTATCTCCAGAAATACTAATTTCAACATCTAAAAAAATCACTGTTTTGTCACAAATTCGAGGTAAATTCATGTTAAACATCATTCTCATTGATGTATTGTATGAATTCATTGAACTGTTCTTCTGAGCCTGACCAAACTACCAGAATGTCGTCTATGAATCTTGTCCAGTATGCGATATATTTTATAAACGGATTGGAGCAAATTGGGTTTATTTGTGAGGCACTTGACTTTGTATTGAGCCATAATGCGTTTCAATTTAATGGTGTACGGTATGCGCAAAAAACGGGCACGGCCATGGGTACGCCGGTCGCGCCCACTTTTGCCAATCTCTTTCTAGCCTTTAGGGAAGAAAACTATATCTATAATATTAAAAATCCGTTTATAAAATATATCGCATACTGGACAAGATTCATAGACGACATTCTGGTAGTTTGGTCAGGCTCAGAAGAACAGTTCAATGAATTCATGCAATACATCAATGAGAATGATGTTAACATGGAATTTACCTCGAATTTTGGTGACAAAACAGTAATTCATTGCTACATTTTGGAAGCTTTCACCCTGATCATATAAAACGTTCTTTACCTTATGGACAGTTCCTAAGGTTGAGACGTAATAACAGCACATATCACGATTTCTTAGAACAAGCTCTAGATCTATCAGAGAAATTAAAAAACAGAGTATATGGTGTAGATCTTATATCAGAAGCATTCTCCCGGGCAATCAATCAAGAACGCCATGAAATAGTTTTCAAAAGGCAAAAACATAAACAACAAAAAAATGATCGATCTGTTTTTTCCTTTCAGTACAGCAATATGGCTGATGTAGTGAGGAGTGCCATAAGGAAAAATTGGCATATCCTTATGGGTGATGCCGATTTACAACCTAAGACAAAACTGCCCCCTATTGTCACCTTCCAGAGATACCGGAATCTAAGGGATGAACTAGTACATGGTAGAGTGAAAAATGTAAGAACCACAAATTGGCTTACTGAGTCCATTCCCACAGGTAATCACAGATGTGGGATGTGTTCCTTCTGTGATAGAATGATTACAGGAAAATTAGTCAAAATGGGTGGTACATTACATGAAGTCAAGGATTTAATAACTTGCCGCACAAAGTTTGTAGTGTACGTGATGTGGTGCACTTGTGGTCTATACTACATAGGTAAGACAATTCGGCCCCTTTTTATACATATTCGTGAACACTTGTACTCTATTAAGACACAAAAAGGTGCTCCGCGATTCTTATCACATTTAAATGAAGTACATAATAATGACGCCTCTGTGGTTACATTTGCAGGCATACAGAGGATTGGATATATGGGAGGTGGAGTGGATCGACATACGAGACTGCTCCAGGCTGAAGCGCAGTGGATATTGCGCACTGAAGCACTAGGTGTGCTGGGTCTTAATGATAGGAACGATCTTTCCTTTCCTATAGTATGTTTTACATATCCTTTGAAATGTATGCCGTGTTGACACTGTGTTGTTATTTTGTAACCGGCTGCGTCCGGTAGGGAGGGGGTTATAAGACGTGATGTCGTCACTTCCGATTATGCCTTGACAAAGCGCTGAATAGCGCGAAACGGTCGTTGGCGTTGCTGTGGCCATCCGTCCTGATTTTTTGCTGCTATACTTTAAAAAAGTTTTTTATCCTGAAATAGTGAGTGCCGCCTATGCTTCTCTTTTCAATAAAGGTGCAAAAGAGGCTTGTATAAAGTAAAGCATACCTATTTTTTATGGCCATTTCATGTCCTGAGCCTCAAGGGATGATGGGGGATAGCGTAACCATGCTTTAAATCCCTCTACATGCATGTCCATTAAGATATAAACAGCAACACTTTTCTAAGTATATAAGGTCAAATACAATATAGAAAGAAGGATTTTATAACATGCCGGTCAAATAATGTAGTATATGCCTTATGGTGTGACTGCAGTCATTATTACGTAGGAAAAACTAAATGACCACTTTTTAAAAGAATTCGGGAAGATATTTATTCAATAAAAACAAGTAAAGGGGCAACGCAAAGTGGAAACACCTCGGAGATTCAATTTGCAGGTATTGAGAGGATTCTCTCAATAATGAATGGAACAGACAAACATACAAGATTGCTACAAACTGAATCCAAATGGATCTTGAGAGCGGGAGCACTAAAGCCTCTGGGGTAAATGATAGAAAAAAGCTTTCCCCCTTTTTATAATGTGTGTTGTTCAATTGTTTTAATTTATTTGTTTTGTGCACTTAGAAAAGTGTTGCCCTTTATATGATGGACATTGTACAAAGGGGGATTTAAAGCGTGGTTCAGCTGGCTGAGGTGTTTCTGCTGCTGCCTTAGCCTTAGCTGCATAGCTATGACTAAGGCAGCAGCCAGCTTTGTTCAGATCCGTACCTGTCTTTTTAAATGCCGAAATAAAAGTTTTAATACATGTACTGATTGCCCGGAATAACTATCTGGTTGCTTTCATGCCTATCAAAGAGATATAAGGGGTCTGAAAAGCTTATTATGAGACTATGTTCACACGGCGTAATTGCGGGGTGTAGAGTACGCCCCGCAATTACGCCGGGTGTTTGGGAGTCGCGCTGATCGGCGCGTACTTCCATGACGCGGGGGGTCCGGCAGCCCGCCGGCCCCATAGACTGTCATTGCTCATGTCATTTATCTCCCCGGGCGTACAATACGATCGTATGGTACACCCGGGGAAAGAAGGCGTAATCCATAGTTCTCATAGAGAACTATGGATTACCGTATTTTCGGCACGCATCTCGCGTGTATTAGAGTGCAAATACACGGCGAAATGCGCGCCAAAAGTACGCCGTGTGAACATAGCCTAAGACATCATTATTCAGTTGACCAATGAGAATTTATTTTTTATCTCTTATGTACTGCCTAATACATTACGAATATATAAGGCTATGCTCAAACGATGTATTGCGGTGCGTACAGTACACGCCGCAATACATCGTGTGCTTCAGAAGATCAGCGCAAACTCCCGAGGCACGGGGGGGCTGGCAGCCCGCCGGCCCCATTGACATTCATAACTCGCGGCGCATATTCGCAGCGAATAATTGACATGGCACTTATCTCCCTTCGCGTACAATACAATCGTATTGTACAAGTTCTCTATGAGAACTATGGATTACCATAATTTCGGCACGCATCTTGCTCGTATTAGAGCGCAAATTCGACGCGAAATGCGTGCCGAAAGTACGCCGTGTGAACATACCCTAAGGCCACATGTATGAAAACTGTCCAAGTCTATCACTTTCTCTGTTTCCCATAGCACCCAATTAGAGCACCCCTTTCATTTCATATAGTGCTCTGAAAAAATGAAAGGGGAGCTGTGATTGGTTGCTATGGGCAACAAAGAAAGTCTTACACCTAGATGGTTTTCAGACATGTCCTTCTTAATCTCTATTTGACTTCTGTGTTATCTGTTGCTTGTGTTTTGATCTATTCATGTGTACATTGTGATGTCCTAGACCTGTTTCTAGGCAGTTTTCATACATGTCCCCCTAAGGCTATACTTACGCATCATAGTTAAAATACCATCCAAAATCCACTGGTATTTTAAATTTGCCACACCGTGGTTTCTGGCACGGGTTTGCTATGGTATCAGGCATCAGGTTTTTGGATTTGCCTTTGGACCCATAGATTGAAAGTATGGGAATCCGACAGGAATCTGGTGGAAGATGCAACATGTTTTAAAATCTGCCGGAATCCGCTGGATTTAAAAACTGATCAGAATAAATCTGCACAGCACAGACTTTTTATTGCTGTTTCTAGGACACTGGTTACAATTAGATTTTCGGTGGATTCTAAATACTGAACCCGACGAAAATCTGACAAAAAAACAGTGCTGTGTAGACATAGCCTTAAAGGGGTTTTGCCAAGAAGTGAGTTCCTTACCTAACAGGCTGATACTCCCCTCTTAAGGCTTGAAAAAAGAGGCGTTGTGTTTCTGTGTTTAAAAAAAACCAAGTACCTCCTCTGTGATGTCATCGCTCCAACTCCCATGCACGTTTTTGATACTCAGTCTCTGTATTTGAGCAAACATTGTTTGGCTAATCCACAGAGGAGAACTGTATTGTGCACAAGCTATATATACGTTTTATTTCTCCCTCTTCTGTGCTCAGGAGAGAAGATAAGCTCAGCAGGCAGTGTCTTTCATTCTGGCTGCAGGGGAGAGGGATGGGGGCTGAGCAGTGTTGAAGGGAGCGTCTGCATGTTTACTACGATAATTACATTGCAACCAGTGGATTTTCTATACGAAAGACAAAGCATCTTTCTCCCAAGTCCCTTATACAGGGAGGGAGTGTCTGCATGTTTACAAAGCTCGTTCATGTTCCCTGCCATCAGATAAGAAGTGCAAACAAGGCAATCATGGCCAGATCAGCTCCAGTCAGCTCCTAGTCGTATCTAATGTAAACTGTCGGGAAACCAAGGGCATGTACTTTTTTTAATGACATATATTTAGAAAAGTGATTAAAAACCCATTTTGGAGGATCCCACGTCAACATTAGATCGTGGCAAAACCCCTTTAATGTTTCAGTTGCTTGCTTAGATTTCTTGCCATGATGTTTTATCTCGGAAAACCTTCTAGGTGCAATAGATTTAATTTGTGCAGCCTTTATCTTTCTTTTTCTTTAGCCTTTTTTTTAAGCTTGTGTTCTATTCTTGAGCCAAACTTGCTAGGACAGTTTGGCTTTACCAAGTTTGCAGCTGTTTGAAATCTTCACGACTTGTAATTGATCTTCTAGACATTGGACTAATTTATGTCCAATTTTTTGACCAATTGTTTCCACCCACTACTAACTGAAAGTCATAGAAAGGGTGCTTTCACACAGCGGAGTTTTGGTGCAGTCTTAGCTGCGCTCCAATTATCTGCCTTTATTACCAGCAAGCTTTTTTCACTTTTCTAGACTGTCTGGAAAGTGAGTAATCAATTAGTATGTTTGTAATCCACCTTCAAACTTCAAACACAGTAATTGATTATTTACTTGAAACACCTTTCTGAACAATTTAGACTGAAAGAAGCTTGCTGGTAATAAAGGCAGTTTAATTGGAGCACAGTTAAAATTGCACCAAAACTGTGCTGTGTGAAAGCACCCAAAGCTCTTTGCATCTAAACATGGTGATACTATGGGGTATGTGAGTAGCCTAGGAGTGGTCTTATTATATATATGAAAATGTATTCATGATGTCTGTGTACACTAGTATGGGCACTGTTGCTTTAAGCCCCACTAGCACGTATCACCTGCATCCTATCAGGGGGGGCACCATAGGACCCTGGGAAGGAGAAGGAAGGAGGTTTCAGGCATGTAAGGGGAAGTCTGCCATTTTTGGCACAGTTAGACAGTTGTTAGCATACTTGACAACACTTGGACAATTGGAGTTGTTGATGCTGTCTAGCATAAAGGGGGTTGTCTGTACACTAGCCATCAGTGAAGCAGAGGCAGGTGGAGGCCAGAAACATCATGAAGTGTGCAGGAGTTAGTGTTACAACACACTTACTAAAAGGTTAAAAGATTTGATAGAGTTTTTATAATGTGAAAAGCTATTTGCACTGTTTTTCTATATCACTGTATTGAGAATGTTCTAGAATTGACCTTTTGTTCACCGTTGTGTTCAGTCAAGTGCTACTGAGTATGTCTGTGAGTCATGTCCAGGAACAAAATGTTGGAGAAATGTATCCATTTGCAGATACTCGAGGCCTTGGCGGGAGAAACCATAGCAACATCACAGGATAGGGTCAGTTTGGAAAGTTATATAAGATAGGCACACTTATCATTCTGGGTCTTTTTCTATCAAGAAGTTTCTCTCCAGAGGAGCTTTGCTCATTCTTGGTCTATTCTACCAAGGAGTATGGGTCTCTGCGATGATATCTACCTTCAGGGTGTCAGTATCAACAGCTGCAGGGTTTGGCTTTAACCCTTTGCATTTCTTCCCTGGCCACATGGGAGTGGGACAAGATGGAGTTAGCTCAGCGAGGGACTGAGTTTAGGAACATCACTGCCCTGCCTCAGCCTAGGGAGTGGCTGCATCTGGAAAGAAGAAATTGTGTACTGAAGGATGTCCGCTGCCATGTGCTGAACCATCTTTGCCGGGTTTTGAAGTAAAGAGGTCTAAATATTTTGAACCGTTAACTCCTTGTCTCCTGCCTGCGTTATTCTGCACCGCACATCAAGGGCATCTCACCCACCATCTTACACACGGGCAGTCGAGGGAGAGATCATCACCAGAGTGTGCCTTGGGGGATCAATTACCACCATCACCGTCCATCCGTGTGCAGACCCCCTCTTCACTGGTGCCAGGTGCTAGGTGAGCATGAGAGGTGCGGTCCAGTGAGGTACTTGCCACCGTGACAAAGGTCGGGTTCCCCATTGGGGGCCCACGGCTTGCTGCTCCCACCTCCCTCTCTTCTGCCCCCCTTACTGCTGCGGTTCACCACAGTCAGGACTAAAGAGAAGATCTACTCACACAGCCAGAGCAAAGGATAATAGAAAGCAAGAAACAAGAGATAAGTAAAGAGACAACAGAGAACAGGAGAGAGAGAGATAAGAGGAATTTCCTGTATTTAAAGGGGTTAACTTGGGAAGTTTGAAAATTAAATAATAAACATTTTCACCATTCAGCATTATTAAAAATTCTGGACCGTTTTTGTTTTAGCTGCTCCTTTAGTGATCCATTGTTTACAGCTCATCTCTAGGGGATACGACCAGTGCTGTGAGCTCCTCAGTCCTGGTCGCACATGCTCAGACATCAACTCTCTTCTCAGGTAGCTACTGAGTGTTCAAACCCCGGGTGCTGCCATTCTACTCCTGTCCTTTGGACTAGTTAGTAATGAGTCAAACAGTGCAAATAAAAAAAAGAAACCTCAATGAGGTCTGTGCATTGATAAACAGGTTAAGTTCCTGCAGGGATTTGAACCAAGGACCCTTGTGCTGTAAAACAAAAATGTTACCTCTGAGCTACAGTGTAGATACTTACAATTCTATTCATAGACAGACCTTTCTTTGACTACAGAGAGGAAAGGCCTGGTGATGTCATCCTGCTGAGTCACATGAGATGCAATTCAAACAAATCCCACTCGCCCCCTTCGAGCACACAGAGCTGAAGAGCTGGATGCAGGAGCTATGAAATGAGTTTGTGGCAAAACCCCTTTAATGCTGGTGGTGGACCATTGATTCTTTGAATGATGTATAAAAGGACTAAGGAAATTAGCAAGGAGATCTAATAAAAGTAGCATCCGTTTGTGCTTTATACTGTCTTCAGCTTCCTGCCCCCCTTCCTATAGTCATCTGTATGTATTCTGTTTATGCTCATACGTTATTTTACCATCACTTAGGTCTCTTAAGCATTAGTGTTTAAAGCTAAATCAACACGAGTTGATGGAACCTTACCTTCTGCTACTGATATCTCCTGTGAATAGATATCTGCTGCCAATATCTGTTTTCTTTTCAAAACATTTATAAAAACAAGTTTGTAGTGCCTTCCCGCATTTGCTTTACATACAGCAATAATCCGCTTTAGTACCCATGTAGTGTTTTTCCAAAGTGGTTTAATGTTTTAGGTGATAAATACACAAAGAAGCTCTTTTCAAAACAGCTCTTTTGTTTCCAGGCTGTGTTTATGTTGTTTAACATGGATACCCTTGCTACAGCTACACAATGCTCTCTCAACGACAGTGGGTTGCAAACAGTGTACATACCCATTGAGATTTTCCTCATTTTTGAACGTTACAACCACAAAATTAAATGTATTGTATTGATATTTTAGGTGATAGAGCAACACAAAGTAGCAAGTATCTTTGAAGTGTGAAGAAAATAATACCATATATACCCGAGTATAAGCCGAGTTTTTCAGCACTAAAAATGTGCTAAAAAACCCCTCCTCGGCTTATACTTGAGTCACCCATCGGCGTGCAGGCGCTGCCATAGCCCAGGCGCCGATCTCTTCAGCTGTATGTGCCTCCTCTGGGAGTGCATACAGCTGAAACTCGAGTCACCTGTCGGCATCCGGGCGCTGCCATAGCCCGGGAGTCGGCGGCGATCTCTTTAGCTGTATGCGCCTCCTCTGGGAGTGCATACAGTTGAAGATACTATTGTGGAGCAGAGAGTGAGCGCTCCTTGCTCTGCAATATTCTTGCGGCCTTCCGGAGTATCCAGCACAGGTGGCGTGCTATGTCATCACGCTGCCTGTGCGGCCTGATGACATTACACCGCCTGTGCCAGGAAGAAGATGGAGCGCCTCGCAGCAGCGGCGGAGAGAGGTGAGTACTTGTATTTTTTATTTTAAAAACCCTGCCTATGGAGGACATATACCTGCCTATAACTGCCTATGGGGAACATATACCTGCCTATACTTGCCTATGGGGGACACATACCTGCCTATACCTGTCTATGGGGGAATAAATACCAGCCTATACCTACCTATGGAGAGCATTAAACTGCCTATACCTGCCTATGTGGGACATATACCTGCCTATGGGGGACATTAAATTGCCTATACCTGCATCTGTCATTTTATTGGTATCCATTTTTGTTTTTGAAATTTACCAGCAGCTGCTGCATTTTCCACCCTAGGCTTATACTTGAGTCAATAAGTTTTCCCAGGTTTTTGTGGTAAAATTAGGTGTCTCGGTTTATATTCGGGTCAGCTTATACTCGAGTATATACAGTATGTGTTTTTCCAAATATTTACAAATTAAAACCTGAAAAGTGTGGTGTGCATACTTTGTAGGACCACCTTTAGCTGCAATGACTGCTGCATTCTGTTGGGATATGTCTCTACCAACTTTGTACATCTAAAGGCTGGAATTTCTGCCCATTGTTCTTTGCAAAATAGCTCTACTCAGGGGCGTTGCTCGGTCATTTAATCCGGGGCTGCTGCCTCGAACTTGCTCCGGATCATCGGCGCCTGCTGAGTGAAAAAACTACTGTTACACTCCACAACAGTAATCTGGACTGCGGCGAGATGAAGCTGCTTCATCATGCCGCTGCCTCCCAGGCCACACAGCTGCAACTCTGCGTGGGCTGTGTGGCCTAGGAGCTGCCAGAGGAGTGTCCCCATGTTGGCGACATGACATCATCACGCCGCCAGCGCGGGGACGCTTGTCCGGCAGCTTCTAGGCCAGACAGTCCAGGCAGAGTGATGGACAGGGAAAAGAATAAGGTATTATTGTTATTATTTTTTTCATTGGCAATGTATAAACTTACCTAACTATGAATTGGTGCCAATCTGACTATGGAGGGGACCTATATAGCTGCCTAACTATGAGGGGACCTATGTACCTGCCTAACTATGAGGGGACCTATATACCTGCCTATCTACGAGGTGACCTATATACCTAACTATGAGAGGACCTATGTACCTGCCTAACGATTAGGGAACCTATGTACCGAACTATAGAGGAAACCTATATACCTGCCTATGAGGGGACCTATATATCTACCTAACGATGAGGGGACCTATATAACTGCCCAACTATAAAGGGTTACCTGTTTACCTGTCTAACTATGAGGGGACCTATATACCTTATTATAGAGGAGACCTATATACCTGCCTAATTATGAGGGGACCTATATGCCTGCCTAATTATAGAATGGACGTACATACCTGCCTAACTATGAGGGGACCTATATACCTGCCTGAGTATGAGGATACCTAGGTACCTAACTATAGAGGGGACCTATATACCTGCCTAACTATGAGGGGACCTATATACCTTCCTAACTATAGAGGGGACCTGTGTGCCTGTGTAACTATGAGGGGACCTATGAACTTAACTATAGATGGGACCTATATACCTGCCTAACTATGAGGGAACCTATATATCTGCCTAACTATAGAGGAGACCTATGTACCTGCCTAACTATGAGGGGACCTATGTGCTTAACTATAGATGGGACCTATATACCTGCCTAACTATGAGGGGACCTATATGCCTGCCTAACTATGGAGGGGAACTATATACCTTCCTAACTGGGAGGGGACCTATATACCTTGCTATAGAGGGGACTTGTGTACCTGCCTAACTCTGGAGGGGACTTCAATACCTGCCTAAGTATAGAGGAGACCTATATACCTGTCTAACTATGAGGGGACCTATGTACCTAACTATAGAGGAAACCTAAATACCTGCCTAACTATGAAGGACCTAAATACCTGCTTAACTATAGAGAGGACCTAGATACCTGCCTAACTATAGAGGGGACCTGTGTACCTTCCTAACTATGAGGAGACCTAGGTACTTTACTGTAGATGGGACCTATATACCTGCCTAATTATGAGGGGACCTGTGTGCCTGCCTAACTATGAGGGGACCTATATACCTGCCTAACTATGTAGAGGACCTATATACCTACCTAACTATAGAGGAGACTTATATACCTGCTTAACTATGGAGGGGACTTATATACCCAACTATGGAGGGGGCCTATATACCTGCCTAACTAAGGAGGGGACTTATATGCCTAACCATGGAGGGGGCCTATATACCTACCTAACTATGGAGAGCACTTAAATACCTACCTAACTATGGAGGATACTTATATACTTGCCTAACTAAGGAGGGGACTCATATACATATCTACCTAAGAGTGGGACCTATGTACCTGGATACCTATCTAAGAAGGGGACCTATATACCTACCTATTGAAGGGGTATATATACCTACCGTCCAAGGGAGCCTATATATCTATTTACAAAATGATGACAGTGCTTAACATTGTGCCCATTAGTTGTGGCTCGTACCCCACCCCCTTCCTACTGAAAAATACAGCCCCCACTTATCCTACAATAACCCCAACCTCCATCTATCACCCCATGGGAAGTTTGTACAGGAATAGGGAATGGGTAAGGAGCTGCTGGAAAAGTGAGGATTCTAAGATGTGTGTTTGGTATATTCTGCAGAGACGAGTCGTGGTCAGGAGAAGTCATCATGGAGGTCTGGCTGAAAGGAAAAAAACAAGGGGAAGACGACCACTCTGATCAGAAAAGACATCACCGGTGAGTCAATGACTGTAGCTCCACTATAATCACTAATATGTCTGCAGAGCCTGTGTACAACTGGTAGTCACTATGTGGTGCTCGCATGACCTCATGATCTGGTAGTATTATTTGGTCCTTAGGTAGTGTTATTATTTGGTGACCATATTATTTGGAGGATCTACATAAATGAAGGCCAAAAAGCTCAATTTTGGTCTCATCTGACCAGAATCCTTTCTTCCACACATCATATATCAATATTCAGCATCAAGGACACTCCACTCCTTTATCTTAGTTTTCAGCAACAATTACTTTATATATTTCATAGTTAGTCACCAAGAATTGCCCCCTTCTTCCACATGCTTGCTGTGTCCTCTACATAGCTTTTTGCAAACTGCAAGTGGGACTTCATATGGCTTGTTTTCATAAAGGACTTTCTTCTTGCCACTCCTCCCCAACGGTCAGCTTTTTACTGTGGACAGATTCTCCCACCTGAACTGCGGATCTTTGCTGCTCCTCCAGAGTAATCCTGGATCTCTTGGTTGCTTTTCTAATTAGTGTCCCCCTTGTCTGGGCTGTCAGACAAGTGCTCTGTGAGATGTTCAGAGTTTCAGCTATTTTTTCTCTAACAAACCTCTGTGGCCTACACAAAATAGCTGTAGTTATATAGAGAATAAGTTGCATACAGATGTCCTCTATTTACTAATGAGGTGACTTCCAAAGGCAATTGGTCACATTGGATTTTATTTAGGGGAAACAGAGTACAGGGGGCTGAATACATATACACATCATACTTTTCATTTTTCATATCTTTATGTAGGATGTGCAAAGTGGTAGTTATCCCTATCTAGGAAAGTAGTTTAATTGTACTACAGAGACTTAGGTATAGCAGTCATAGTAATGTTAGATTTAGTAAGCTATAGGTTAACATTGAAGTTTCTTTCCCCAGTTGTAGTCTGCCCGGTAACAGCAGCGTCATAACCCTCAGCCAATAGGGAGCTGAAACCTGTGTGAAGCAGAAGGGGGGTTAGCTGCCAGCAGGGGGGATTCAGATAATTAGTGAGACATGTAGTAACTCAGAGAGTCTGCCAAGAGAAGTCTGCTGGAGATTCTGCCACAGGATAGTGGGCAGGAAGCATCACCCTCATCATTCCGGCTGGAGATGAGAGGCGGCAGATTTGAATGGAAGGCAAGGAAGAAGCCCTAGGAACAAAGGACTTGTAAATAGTTATTCGTTGACAGCAAGTAAGCCGGGCAGGAGCTGTGGGCAGAGCTTCGCCTTTAGAAGGGAGCACATTTGAGTAAAGGGCATGAGAGGCCGTTAACGCAGCTGAAGTACGAGGTCGCCCCCCCCCCCTGTGCTGAGTGCAGCATCCACGGAAGGTCAGTCAGGGTAGAGCGGTGATGTTGAGCTGAGAGAGCTCCCTCTGGAACTGCTGGATGAGTGCGTGCTACTGGAGCTGGTTGAGACTCAATGTGGACGACTGGATTGTGCTACAAGTGTCGTTGCTGGAGGAAGTAAAGAAAGTCCAAACCGTTTCCGGGGAAAATGTAGTTTTGGTCTGCCCCCCTTTTAGCCGGAAAACTTCATCCAAACAAATCCCACCCGTTTCTCCCCCCAAATTTAAAAAAACAAAAAGGGGGGTCCCATCGTTTTTCCCCCTCTCTTTTTTTACATTTACACTTCCAAATACCTTTTTCCCTTTTTGTTGCTTTTATCCCTAAAAAAAAACTTTTCCCAAGGCCCTTTTTGGGGAAAAGGGGCGAAAGCCAAAAAGCCCCCTTTGGATTTTAAAAAATCCTTAAAAAGTTTTTACCCCCTGGGGCTTGAAAAGCCAAAAGGGTTTTTTTAGCCAATTCAGTATCTCTAAACTGATAAAAAGCCGTTTCCGGGGAAAAAATTTTTCCCCCATCATTTCAAAAGCAGGGGCGAACCCTTTTACCTTTTTCCCTAATGCCCCGGGATATTTTCAGTGCTTAGTAAGGGCACAAAAGGGGAAAATTTAAAAAATTTACCCCCATTTGGTGCCTCCTCGCCCCAAAGGGGAGATTTCCCCCCTTTGGAGCCACTCATTTTCCCACCACACCAGCCAGCCCGGTAAAACATCCCCATTTGGGCCTTTTCAAAGATTGGTTTGGGGGGCAAAACCAACTCTAAGACCCCCTTTGGGTTTAAAAATTTCCCAAAAGAGGGGGCAGGCTTCTCAGCTCCTTTTCCCAAAATGCCTTGGATGAGAGGGTTAGTTTGAGGGCCCCCAAAAAGGGAATTTCAAATTCAAAAACCATTTGGGCTCTCCTCCTCAATGGAGAAAAATTTCCCCCTTTTTGATAAAATAAACTTTTAAAAAAACCCTTTAAATTTTTGGCGAAAAAATTTAAAAAAGAGGAAAAAACCCTTTGGGTTTGATTTCTTTTTCAACCCCAAAGGGTCCCGGAAAAAATTTGGGAACACATATCAGGGGAAAATTTTATAAAGCTATAGATTCAAAATTTCCACAACATTGGGAAAATTTCTAAAAGGAAAAACCCCTGAAAATAAAAAGAATTAAAGCAATGGGGAAGGGTACCCAAAAAACCAACACTGAAAAAGGGGAAATCTTTCATTAAAACCAAAGGGTTTAAATTTTTTTTTAAAAATTTTTTCTGCTAGAAAAAGAAGGGAAATAAAATTTTAAACCAAGGGGTGCACAAAACAGGGCCTTTTAAATTTTTTTTTATATAAAAAATTTTTTTTTCCCCCCGCTGTTTCAAAAATTTTCATCATTTCCCATAGGTCCCCCCTCCCTATTGGGCTCACAATCTAAATTCCCAAAAAAACCCCCCCGTTTATTTTTTTTTGGTTGGGAAAACCCAAAATTAAACCAGAGAAAACCACCAAAAAAAAGGAGAACATTACAAACTCCCTGTAGGGTGTCCTGGGGGGGATTTGAAAAACGAAAGGGCCCCCATAAAGCAAAGGGAAAAGTGCTAAAACCCTTGACCATTAAGCGTTCTTTAAATGGAAACCGTTGACCAGAAATAGCGGAAAAAAAAAATATTTTTCCTTTGCTTTTTCCAAATCTAAGGGCCCCCTTTTAGGGGAAACCCCCTTCCTGTCCCCCGGGGGGGGCCCCCCGGGCCCAAAACCCCAAGCCCCCGGGAACCCCGCCCCCCTTGGGGTTAAACAACTTTTGCCTTTTTAAACCCCCTAAGGACCCATTAAAATTTCCCCCTTTTAAAGGTGAAAAAAATTTTTGGCCCCAACCCCCCCTGTTTTTTTTTAAAAATTTTATTTTTTGGAAATTAAAGTTTTTTTAAAATAGCGGAACAACATTTGGGAAAATAAAAAATCCCAAAACAACTCCCTGTCCCCAGGTGCTTTGGGGCAAAAAGCGGGAACACAATTTTCCCCCGTGCAAAAGGGGGTTTTTTCCCAAAACGCACCCAGCAAAAAAAAACTTTTATTTTTGACCACTCCACCCGTTAATTTGGGAAAAACAACTAGAAAATTTTCCCCAATTTATTTTCCTCCATCCCTGTTCCCCCTTCCCTTTCTCTGTTGGTCCCTTTTTCCCTTTGGGGATTTTTCCGTTTCCTTTCTTCCCCTTCCGGGTTAAAAAAAACACTGTTCCCCGGTTTTTTTTCACCCGGGCCCCCGGGGCCAAAAAAAACCCCCTCTCAGAACGTAAAATGCTGTTTAGATTTTCAAATGAAAAAACCAAAAAACACCAGGGGGTTGTAGTTTTAAAAAATTTTGGGGCCAAAATTTCAGTGGTGGCCAAATAAATTTGGGCCCCCCGCCAATTCCCGGCAAGAAAATAATTTTTTTCTTCCTGAAATTTAATTTCAAATCCCCAAAAAAAATTTGGAATTAAAAAATTAATTTTTTTTTGGGAAAGGGAAACCCAAAACAAAAACCGAAAGAGACCCAAAAAACCCAAAAAATTGGCATTTCACCCCAAAAATTCAAAAAAGGGCCGGGGCAAAAATAAATTTTTACCCCAGCCCAAAAACCCTTTTTAGAACACAACCCTTTTGCCAAAAAAACAGCGAACAACCGGGTTCCGGTTTAAAAATCCAAAAAAATTTTCTTTCCCAAAAATCTCTTTAAATTTTTGACCCTTCTTTTTTGGCAAAAATGCTCCCGGCCCTGAAATATTTTAAGGGGGCCTCTCCAAACTGCCATTTTGAAATCTTCCCCAGGGGTTCTAAAGGGATTCGGGCGGACAAAATTTCTGGGCCCTTTTAAAAATCTCCAGTGCTTTTTCTCAAACCCCTTTTTTAGTGGGTTTTTAAAAGTGTTTTGGGTCAAAACCCCGCGGGAAACCCATCCCCTCTGAGGGAAACCCCGCTTTTTCCCCCCTGGGCCCTAAATTTAAAGCTGCAAAAATTTTTTTGGGAGTCTTCCCGACTTTCCTAAGCCTTTCACACGGTCAAGCAGTCCAGGGCCCAAAGGGGAAACAAAGAAACCCCCCAAAAAATTTAGGGAAAACCCCGCCATGTTTGGGGTTGGGGACCGTGGTTTTAAAATCTAGTTTGATGCCTTTTTCCCAAAAAGCCTCCCTTTTTTTTCATTGGCCCCGAAAAACATTCTACCAAACGTTTTTGGGTTTTTCAGGTAAGTTTTTTGGGGAAAAAACCAGGGCCCGGTTTTTTTAAGTCCGGGGGGAAAAAAGTGGGGTCTTCCGGGGTTCCAAACCCTACAGTCCCCCTTTTCCTTCCCGCGCCGACGGGTAGTACGGGTTGGACACTGTTGTAACCCCCAAATGCCGGGGGGCCCTTTAACTTGTTTGGATGTTAGTCGAGGTTTTTTTATCCACCATCCCCACCCAAACTTGCGTTTAAAACCTGCAGTTTTTCTTTTCTGTCCCCCATTTAGGGAGGGGTTTTCCACAGTTCCAAGGGGGGGTTAAACCACTTGCCATGGGCTTTTTCTGGGAAATTGGCCCCCAGTTTCCATGGGGTTTAAAAAATTCTTTTGGGGCATGCCAAAGGTAGACACAGGGAAAAAATTTAGGGTCTTTGGGAAAGGGGCCTTTTAGCCCTTAATTTGTCAAGCATCCTTCACAAATTTTGGGTTCAATTCCCCAGGGCAGTTTTTGGTCCTTTTTTTTTTTCTCCAGGGTCAATGTGGGGTTCCCCACCCCGGGCCAAGGACAGAGGTTGAGTTTAACTTTTAATCCATTTCAAATTGGGGCCAAGTGTGATTTGTTTTGCCAAAACCGTTTGGTGCCACAGGTTTAAATTACCGTTGTGGGTAATTAACCCCAAATTAAAAGAAAGCACCCCCTGATTTTCAAACCTGCCAATACTTTTTTCCACCCCCTTTAAATTTAATTTTTTGGGGTTGGGAAATTTTCCAATTTGGCTTTTTGACAATTCTTTTTGTGGGTTTTCCATTGAAGGGGCAAATTTAAAAGAAAATAAAAAAATACCAAAGAATTTGTGGGGGGGGGGGTTTCAAAAAATTTTCCGGGAAAAAACTGAAATTTAAAACGCCAGAAATTTCAAAGGGGGGCCAATTTCTTTTTTTTCCCCAAATGTATAAAAAAAAGTGTTTCCCCCTTTAGGGGTTCTGTGTGGGATACCCAAAACCCCTGGGCATTTTTTTTCTGTTTGGGATAGATTTGAGGAAAATTGGAAAGGAAATTTTTTTTAACCTTTAAAAAATACACCTTAAAGGGCCCAAAATTTTTATGAGCACCAACCCAAAAACCGTTAAAACCCCCTTGTGGCAGCACAGGGCAACCCAGATGGAAGGGAGTATCAATAAGGTCCCGGTAGGTTTTCAAAGATATCAGGACCCTGCTGACTGGGATCCCCCCAGCCTTTTGGGGGGTGCGTGGGGGAGGGAAACCATAGGGGGGGAACATTGGTTCCCCGGTCCCATAGGTGCTTTAAATTTGGGTTTTAAGTCGGGAAAAATTTTGTTCGAGCCCCCAAAATGGGACTTGGAAGTCCCTTTGGGTTTTTTCTCTTCCCCAAATAATGGACGGGTTTAGCTTTGGGGCAAAAGGCCCTTGTCTTTCTGAAAAATCCCCCCACCCCGGGAAGACCCAACACATTTGGGGTGTACGGGTTTTTTCCCCCGGATTGGGGTTTAAAAATCAAAGTTCCTTCCACGTGGGTAAGTTGGCCCAAGAATTTCCAAAAAAAGCAATTTCCCAGATAAAAATTCTTCCAAATTGCGTCCTACAGAGAAGCAAAGGGGGGGCCCCCCGGGGTGGCCCTTGGGGCCCTGGGGGGGCTTGGACCTTTACAAAAAAAAAGCAGGGAAGGAAAAGCAAAACTAAGGGGGGGGATGGGGCACGAGAAAGTGCTTGCCATGTACAGTAGTTAAAGGGTGTGCTGCAGGAATCAACTCTATTGGTGAGGGCCCCAATCCCACCCAGCTTTTGTTGTTCCAAAGTGAAGCAGGGGGGTTGTTTTTCTGATGGTTTTTTGACACCCTTTATCCTTTTTTTCAATGAAACCGAAAAATGACCCCAAGGTAGAAGGCAACCTTTTACTAATTAGCAAAAAAAGGTTTCCCCTGAACCCCTTTTAAAAACCCTTAAGACCGCCTTTTCCCCCCCGTTTTTGGCGGGGGGGGGCCCCCTTTTTTGGGGCCCCCCCCTTCCGGGGGGGGGGGTTCTTTTCCCCCCGCCAGGGGGCGGGGGGTTTTAAAAGGGGCCCCCGGGGCCGGGGTCGCGCTGGGGCGTACTCCGGGGCCCCCTTTCCCCAACAGGGCGGGGGGAAACGGGGCCTCCCCCCCAAAAACCCGGAACTTCCCTTAGATTGGAGGGGGAGGGGCCTTTTCCCCTGCCTCTTTCCCCCCGTTGTCCGGGGTGTTCGGACACCCAATTTACCCCGAAAGTACCGGGCGCGGTGCCAATCCCTTTTCCTGGGGAACCCCGGGGGGGGCCCCCCAGGGCTGGGCTTGTGGAAAACCATTGGTTTTTGGGGGGCACTGTTTGGTACCAATTTTTTACCCCCCTGGGGGGCAACCCGACCCAGGGGATGAAAAGGGGGTATGGGAAAATTTTAATGGAAAATTGGGAAATCATACCCGGAAAACCCTTTTTTAAAAAAAATGGTTAAAAAGGGGGTTATCTATCATGGGGGAAAAAAAAAAAGGTACAAAAAACCCCCGGAAATGGGGAAAAAAAACGATCAAAAATTAAAAATAAACGGTAAAAATTTAAAAAATTTTTAAAAATGGGGGCATAAATTTTAAAACCGGGACAAAAAAACCACAAATATTTTGGTAAACCAAAACCCAACCCCTTAAACCCCTTGGAAAGGGGTTTCTCCCCTTAAAAAGGGGGTTTTTAAATGGAGGAAAAATTAATTTTGGGAAAAATAATAAAAAAACAAAAAATTTTTTTTTTTTTTTTAAAAATTAAAAAAAATACTGCAATTATTTATAAGTGAATTTAAACTATTCCCCCGTAAAGTACAACTTGTCTCAAATAAAACGAGGCCTCATAAAACTGCATCATTTAAAAAATAAAAAAGTTAAAACTGGTGTAACGCAAGGAGGCAAATACTAAAAAAAATTTCTGGTCATTAACTACTTTTCAGGCGTTTGGCTTTAGGTGTTAAGACACACGTCTGGTAGCCCCCTGATTAATTTTGGTGGGGAGCTGCTACACTATAGAGTGTCCGTCTTCCTTCGCATACCTTCATTGTTGATATTCACTTCTCACATCAATGGCACATGGTGCTTTGCAGTTTCCACATCACTTATTTGCAATAGGGTCATCGTTCCACTCACAATACACTTTCGCCAAAGCAGCATGTGAATAGTTAACAAATTGTTAAAGTTCAGACATATTGCCATCCTTAGCCTGGAAGCCAATAATCATCCCTTTTTGCTACGCTGATAAATTGCCCCTTCTACCCATGACAGCAATGAGGGATGGGTAACCAGACAGCAGTGGTCATAATAAAGTGACTCGGCTGTGTATTTTATGGGTTAGGGTATTGCTGTAACATGCATTTTATAATAACTGGGAGCTTTATAGCAAATCTTCCATCATGAATAAGGGTGCAACAGTTATGGTTACGGAAAAATTCCTAGTTATTATGTTGTTGAAATCATATCCAACATACTGGAAAATCGTTTAGGTAGACACCAGTTAAAAATAGATCATATAAATTCACACAAGTACTAGTTCACTATGGGCGACATATATGTATGTTGGCGCCATTTTTTGCACGCATTAGTACCGTAGAATGCGCCTGAATTTATGATCCTGTTCTCCTGTGGGTCATAGATTAGGTGCTTTCTAGCTCCAAAACAACAAATGAGGCTCAGGTGGACCACTTTTAACTTGGTCTACCTGTTCCAGCAGTAATGCGTCCAGTTTAGCTTTCCTCCCATCATAGATGTGGAGCTTCGTACGGTTGTAGTGCAACGCCTCCAGAACGCCCCCACATCTTGGGTGCATTACAAAGTGCCACAGGCACCCAATATTGCGACTAATTTAGGAGTGCGCCTGATTATGAATCTAGTGAACAGGGCTGTGCCAGTTTTTGGGCTGAAAGGACACCAGGATACTAGTACTCGTAGTTCCATCTGTAGGCATCCTGGTAGTCTGATGCTCCTACTTATTCTGGTGCCACTCGACTAAAAAACAGAAAGATTTTAGGAGAACTTAAGAACATACAGTAACATATTTACACAAAAGTGTTGGTCTTTTAATCTCAAGGTACTTGAAGCTCTTTCCTCTATTGGTCTTTAATCTGACTTTTTGGCTATGATTTGTTATTTTCCTGCATATAAAATTTAGACACCAAAGTGTTATATTGAGCGTTGTGTCTTGCCGTTTTCTACTAACAAAAGTGTATTTCTTTAAAATCTGAACAGATTTAAAAATAAAATGCTTAACAAAATTAAAGAATGGAGCAAAATACTTCTTTTGTAGCCCATTTAAATTTTTAGTCTGTTTATCTCGACCTGGCCTGCACAACTTGGCAGGATGTGGGAGGTAAAACCACCTAAGAACACCCCTAGACTTCCAGGGACTTTGCCACCCCCAACTCCAAATGGAAATTACCCTAATTTGGTGGTACCACCCACTTACCGGTGGGCTTGGCAAAGTCCCACCCATTTGTAGGCCATTGCTGGCCGCAAGCAACCCATGGCCATATATTGTGTAGGCTTTATCTGAACCGGTCCACACTCATTGAAGAAACACAAATAACACAACAAGGAGTCTCTGTAATTGAATAAAATTTTATATGTTTAAATGTAAAGATAAATAAAGGAGGCCGCATCTAGTGCAGTATATCGATCAATACAGATATAATATTACATAGTTCCATAGTTTGTAAGGCTGAAAAAATACAGACATTTATCCAGTCCATGGGAGTGTAATAAAGGTGCCACCTGTGCCTGGATATGAGACAAGGAAACTCTTTGAACTGCCGGTGCTGGTCGTTGGATCAGATGATCCTTTCTACTTGTCTAGGTTGCCTGTTCACCATGTGCGCATGTCCACATATAACCACTGCTTTCAACGTCTCCTAACCGCTTGGTCAGAACGTCCTAGATGGTGGGCCATTAGTTGAAATAACCATCTTACTTCTCTCAGTTCAATGATGCACTTCCTCACAAGGTTTGTCAGCTGGGCAAAAAGTCTTGGAGTGCATTGTAGAGGCATGTCTAGCAGTCAACGGTCTCTCACCAAAGAGGTATACTACCCAAAAGTTGCCTCTGAGAGTCTTTTAACATGGCAGAACTTTTATGCTGTCTTGAGGTAAGACCCATTGTCCAATCATTTATAGGTATTCCAAGTTTTGCAGCAATCTGACTTGTCTGTCTGCGTGCTTTATTTTTTTGTCTTCGCTTTTTGTCAATTAGTGTATTTAGTAATGCCAAAACAACAGTAACACACTGCAATACAAAGTATGTGAGATACACATGAGTGAGTAACAACTACTGTAGCTCTATATCTGTGCAGTAGACTAAATAGACACATAAACATTAGAACATTAGGAAAGCATAATTTCTTTTTGGGGGAATACACTCATTAAAAAATTATCCAAATTATTATTGTGTATTGTTACTATTGTCAAACCCATTGTTTCTGTAGTAAACATTTTTACAACCAACCTAATATACCACCCACTTAGTTTCAATTATAGTAACAGGTTATGTCCACTAATTAGCAGAGGAGTACATAGTAACAACTATGCACTTATAAGAAGTTGAGTATAGCCTACAGCAACAGATAAAATCTATTCAGAAGCTGAAGCCACATCTCCCACAACTATCTTAAAATGGAGAAGCTAGTAATGCAGGATTTGAACTTTTGCCCTTTTTGTCTACATCTCACCTAGCTTGCTTCTCAATAAGTCTATCTACAACAGAAGAATTTAGGTTAGATTGGATACCTCTTTCCAAGTCTAATCACAGTGCTACAAAGTATCCATTGGATTAAGAACAAGAACTTATATTTATCAGTCGCATTCATACCGCCATGGGAAGCAAAAGCTCTTTGACTATGGATCACCATTTAGATTGTAGAGGATTATTCTGAGTATTGTATTCTTAGAAATGTCACACAAAGGAAAAAACTCATCCAACTGGGAAAGTCAGATTCGAGTTCATGTGGGTAACATACCTTGTCTTCCACAGTTGTCTTTGTTCATGAGCAAAGAAAGAGTATGCCCCTTTTATACTTTAAATAAACCCAATATAATAATTGTGGTATGTTGTAAATATATTTCCAGTGAGCGATTTATTGCTTTTATCCGATCAACAATCAGTGAACTTTCTGACTCTCGCCAACACAAAGGGAAGGTTTTTACCAAGGAAGCACTCAGTAAAACAGACAACCTACTTTGTATACAAATGTATGATTGCTTGACATAAAAGGATGTTTAGCAAAGTCAGGTATAGCTCAAAGACAAGTGAAGACAGGCTTATGTAGGACATGTCTCAATCTATATAGAAGAGTACATGGAATGTAGATCAATCCAAAGGATTTTTAGTAGAGAAGGATTGCATAATCATTTTGATGTCTACTTCTGCTGAACCTTCTCCTGAGTCTCATGTTCTTACTTCAATGACTTTGGGTAATCCAAATATTTGCCAAATGTCACTGTAACTCCTTGTAATATATAAAAAATTAATGGCAACTAAATAGTAAAATTACAAAAAGCTGGAACTTATTCATCTCTGTCAAAAAAGTAAGACGCTGTGTCTAGAAGCCACAAAACCATTATGGACCAGCCTATGAGGATGATCTTAAAAGGGTTTTCTCACGACAACGATTACCGTTTAATGTGTAGGGAAAAGTAAATGAAGACTATTACCACATACGTTGCTGTATTGAGTTTGCTTTAGTCAGTAGATAAAGAAGATATTATCTCCTCTTAGAGTACACAAGTTTCTCTAAGTTACACCTTCTCCCCTCTTTTCCTCGTCTTTATCTGATGTCCCAAACCCCCATAATTTTACCCTGGGATCACTCCCCCAGAGTCTTTCCTATCTAACTAAATGACAGGTTTTCATCCTTTAGAAGTCTGTAGCCTTATGTAATACAATTTATACATCTCCTGCAGTCATGACAGTGTTTCAGGAATGGAAACAATTTTTATGGGTTTTTACATAAAAAAATAAAAAAAATGGGATAGGTGACATGGTGCGGCTGTAATTACATAAAAATTCCAAATATCAGTGGCAGCTATAAAAATAGGAAAACCCTTTAAAGGGCCCTGGTTTTTTTAAAAAAAATTTTTCACTTTAGAGTAAAAAGTTTTCTAGGTTCTACCTTCACCATCTTTTCTCAATTGTTTATTTGATGTCCAAGCGCCATATTTTTCCTAGGTGATGTATTGGCAGGGGTCTCCCTTTTGCGTTATTTGCACTCAAATCACAGGTTTTTCAATTCCTTTAGAAGTATGGAAACCTATGTCAATAGGAATGTAACAATAGTTGTATCATACAGTGTTTAGGATATGGCCTTTGGGTTTTGGCACTTCGAGGTAGACATTAAAAAAAAAGTTTTTGATCAAAAATGTGAACTAAGAACCTCAAACATTTTTCCTATATCTAGATAGCAGAAATGCTTTTTCAAAAATTCCTATGTCCCCTTTGATAGTTTCTCTAGTTTATAGTGTGCCACTGATATTGGAATATGAGTGTTTCAGGAATAACTAGGATCAACATAACTGACATAATCACTGCTATAGAGCCAGGCACCCTAACAAGAAGTGTGAGTCTAAAGCTGGCCATGGCTCTGTGAAACTGCATGGTGAGACAACCCTTTAAGCTTAAACATTAATGTACCATATTTTATTTGATAGATAAATAGTCAACATACATTTTCTTGGGAAGCTGGAGGTTGGCCACCGCTTTATTTAAATAATATAAGATAGCTGTGTTTAAAATTTATCTAATAAACATTTAAGTGATACAACAATTTTGTATACCAGCTTTCCACATATGTAGTGGGCATGTCTTTCATGTTAAATCAGATAGCCTTTTCCTACTTTCTTTCGAGGCTCTGTTTCTGCAAACTATGACATGATAAAAATAGTCAGTACCAATTTTAACAATGCATACCAAGTAATATCAAAAACTAACCATAACTAATGGCTACCGGGGAAAAAGTTTCCAATAAAATTAATGTTGGGTTGGGGAAGAAGCATTACAAAGTTTCAATTTTAACCAACCCCTACCCATCTGACCAACCAAATCAAAAGGGAATCAAGGATAACGTATTATAATTAGTGTTGAGCGATTATTTTCGACAAAGTTGAAATCGGCACGGTATTTATGTTGATCGGAATTTTTCGATCACGCGATAATTTAGGTGAAAATCTGTGCATAATCTATTAATATCGCCATTTTCAGCGCTTCCTGTAATTTTGGCAGCCAGCAAATCAGTTTAGAGAATAGAGCAGGGTGAGCTGGGTGTGCGACGTCATGACTGGGATGTGTATGGTTGTGATTGGCTGAAAAAATCACATGACCTCGTTTTACATAGAACAGCCCTTCCTGTTCAGCATCAGTGTGTGTGTCAGTGTCTCATAATAGCAGGACGTGTACTAGGTCTCTCTCAATACAGCTCAGCGAAACAGTTCTATTTGTTCACACAGACAACTATGCTTTTAGCTGTGAACATTAAAACTTTGGTAGATTAGAGAATTTCAGTTATTAGTTAGTTAGGCTGAGACTTTGAAAGAAGCATCTAACGCTGTACAGGGAGGAGTCCGGGCGGGCGAACACAGGCAGACAGGCTGGCAGGCAAGCAGGCTTCTGAAAGGAGAGAGGATATTGTGCAGCCCAGACTGCTTTGACCCAGAATTGAAATGGCTTTTTATTAACAGTTTTTGGCCAGTTTTTGCTGAAATATTAGCTTGTATTTTGTGCAGCCTGTATTTACCGTATATACTCGAGTATAAGCCGAGTTTTTCAGCACAAAAAATGTGCTGAAAAATCCCCCCTCGGCTTATACTCGAGTCACTGTCGGCGCTCGGGTGCTGCGATGGCCTGTGCGCTGGCAGGGACGCTTCAGTTATATGCGACTCCTCAGGGAGCGCATATAACTGAAGGCCAAGTACCGCCGACAGTGTCCAGGCACTGCGGTGGCCTGGGCGCTGTCGGCTATCTCTTCACCTGTATGCGACTCCTCCGGAGCGCATACAAGTGAACAGATACCACTGCGGAGCAGAGAGCGAGCACTCCGTGCTCCGCAGTGGACTCTGGGCGTCTGCGGCCGTCCGGAGTTTCCGGCACAAGCAGCGTGTGTCATCACGCTGCGTGAGCGGCCTGATGACATCACGCGCCTGTGCCGAGAAGATGAAGGAGAGCGTGTGGGAGGCCGGACAGCGAGGAGGCGGAGCAGCGAGGGAGACGGAGCAGCGGAGAGCCAGGCAAGTGTTTTTTTTTTTTTTTTAAATGCTGCCTATGCCTGCCTATACCCTGCCTATACCTCCCCAAGAGCCTCCCTAGTGGGGCCTATACGGGGCTAAAGCCTTTCCCTCCCTTTATCCCTCCCTAAAACCTACTGGGGGGGGCTATCCCTGCCTAAAACCCTACCTAGGGGATAGGGCCTGCCTAAAACCTACCTAGGGGGATTTAAGCCTGCCTATAACCTCCCTTTGGGGGGGACTATGCCTGCCTAAAACCCTACCTAGGGGGACTTTCCCTCCCTAAAAAAAACCCCCTACCTAGGGGGAACAAGGGGGGCCTGTTTTTTAACCCTACCTGGGGGGGACTATCCCTGCCTATAAACCAAATTAGGGGCCCTTTTTGTGCCTAAAACCTACCTGGGGGGCTATGCCTGTGTGGGATAGTGGGACAGCCCCCCCTTGGGTTTTAAGTAAAACCCCATGCATGACAGTTGAAAAAATTTTTCCCTTTTTATTCTACTTTTTTGGCCCAAGATCCCGCTTTGTCCATTTTAAAGTATATGCAAATGAGGGGGGAAAGGTAAAGACTGGCCAACCCTTTGCAGCCATTTTGAGAAGCGCTGAGTTTGAGGAGAAAAAAAACGAGACAGTTGAGCTAAAGGAGCCGGTTTTTCAGCTTTCCCGGGATGAGGAGGGGCCTGACTGTCATACAGAGGCCCTTCGCAGAAAGGGAGGGGAGAAATCTGGAAAGAAGGAAAAAGCTGCCAAGTAGAGGGGACTGTCCCGAAAACCGGATCCAAATTTTTCCAAAATTTTGCACCTGGAGAAAAGGGGTTGGCCGGGAAACTTTTAAAATACCTCAGCGGAGGGTTTTCCGGGCCCCCGAGTTAGGAATGTGAGGAAAGGGCCCGATTTTTGTTTAGGTTTGTTAGGCTCGTTTCAGGCCAAAAAAAAGGGGTTTCCCCAAAAAACATCCTCCTGTTCGGACTTTGGGGAGTTTCTAGTGCACTTTAAAACTACTTTAAACCCGGGTTAAAATTTTGGGGGAAAAAAATTTTGTCCGTGTGTTTTGGGGGGGAAGTGGGTTAAATCATTTTAAAATGTGTTTTGTGCTTTGCTGCACCCAAAAGCCCCTGCAACTGCCACCCTACACAAATTTTTCCTGTTTGGGGATTACGGGGGGTTTTTAAAAAGGTAAGGGGGTTTTGGCCTTTCCGACCCCACGGTTTTTGGGGAAAGTTTTCGGGCATCCAGAGGGGTAAACTTTGGCGGCGCGTGTGCCGCCAAACCTGGCCCAAATTTTTGCTCCCTTTATTTTGGAACTGTTAGCCCTGGTGTGGGCCCTGATGAAAAATTTTGCAGAGTACCCCGAAGGTTCAGAGGTGACGTCATGAAAGGGGGGCAACAACCCCCTTGGGCATTTTTGGGGAATGCTAAGCTTGGGCCCGGCAGGGTTTGGGGGGCACGACTCTCAAAATTTCCAATTCCCCCAAATTTTTTTCCGGGGCGGGAGGGAAAAAAGGGGAAAGCCCATTTCCCCCCTCTGGGTTTAAAACAGACTCAGGGGAACCCTCTTTTTCCATTGGGCCGGGGAGGCCCCTTTCCCCGGGGGCCCCACGATCTCAGGGGGGGCCCCCCGGGGCACCCCCCCCCTACCCGGGCCCCTGGGGGGCGACAGCCAGGCTCTGCCCGGGGGCAGCCCGGGTTCGGGCCGCAAAACGGGCCCGGTTTGGAGCGTCGCCCCGGGGGGGGCTGGGGGTTTTCCCCCCGGCGGGCCCCCAAAAGTTTCCCGGGGCCCTTTTGTGGTCCCCCCCCTCCTTTTCCCCGCTGCCGGCGGGTCCAGGCCCAGCCATTTCGCCATCTCGGCCGCTGCCGGGAAAGGGGTTTTCAAGCAGCCCGGGCCCAGGCTGAAAAAAGAGCTGGGATCTTTTTGATCCTGTCTGTTCAGCTCCCCGGGGGGCGCGGGGCAGGGCCCCCCACTTTTTTGTGGCGGCCACCCGGTCCGGGACGGGGGTGGAGAAGGGAAGGAAATTTAGGTAAGTGACTTTTTTTTTTATTTTTTATTTTTAAACTACTGCTCTCCCGCCTACCCAAAATTTTGCCCCCCGCTTTCTGGCTATTTTACTTTCCCCGGGAGCTGGCTTTTATACTCCCCCGCCCCGGGCTATATATGCCCTGCTTGGGCCCTTTTACTGCCCGGGTTTTCCCCCTATACTCCCCCGCCGCCCCTATTTCTGCCCTTTCTTGCCCATATAATGCCCCCGCTTGCCCATATTTCTGCCCTGCCCCCACCCATTTACTGCCCTTATACTGCCCTGCCTTTTCCCTTTTACTGCCCCGCCGGGGTATATTTGCCAAAGCCTGGCCCCTTTACTGCCTGGCCCGGCTATATCTGCCCCCCCCTGCCCGTATATGCCCCGGGCCGGCCCCCCTTTTACTGCCATGCTTGGCCCTTTTTACGGCCCTGCCTGCCCATATACCCGCCATGCTTGCCCATATACCCGCCCTGCCTGCCCGTATACTTGGGCCCCGCCCGGCCATATTTGCCCTGCCTTTTCTATATACTGCCCTTTCCTGGCCCATATAATGCCCCCCTTGGCTTTTTTCTGCCCTGCCCCGCCGTATACTGCCCTGCCCGGCCTTTCATACTGCCCCGCCTGGCAAAATACTTTCCCTTTCCTGCCCCTATAATTTGCCCTGGCCCGCCCCTTTCTTTCCATTTCTTGCCCATATACTGCCCCGCCCGGGGCCCTATACTGCCCTGCCCAAACTATATACTTTCCCTGCCCGGGTTTTTTACTGCCCTGTTGGCTTTTACTGCCCTGCCCTGCCCGCCCGTTTCTGCCCCGCCCTGCCTGCCCGGGATTCTGCCCTGCCTGGTTTATATGCCCTTGGCCTACCCATATACTGCACTGCCTGGGGAAAATACTGCACTGTTTGGGTATAAAACTGCCCTGCCCCCCAATATACTGCCCTGCCTCCCATTTACTGCCCCGCCCCCCTATATACACCCCCCTGCCTACCAATTTTTCTGCCCTGCTTTGGCCCATTTCTGCCCTTTTTCCCGGCTTTTATGCCCTTGCCTGGTTATAACTGCCCTGCCTAGCTATAACCGGGGCCTGCCTTTCCCTTTTTTACTTTGGGCCCCGGGCCCGGGGTAAAATTTTTTTGGGCCCGCCTGCCTAATTACTGGCCCTGCCTGGCTAATTACTGTTATATCTATTTAGGGGGTTTTTTACAGGGGGGCCCTACAAACTTTGGGGGAGATATTACCGGGGGCCTACAATTACAGGGGGCTATAAACCTACTACGGGGGCAGATATTTTACTACAGGGGGCTGTATACCGAAAATAACCCTTTAAAGAAGGGCGCTTTATACCTACTTACTAAATGTTTGGGGCGCCCCTTAACAGAGGTGGGGAAACGGTTTTTGAAGTGCTATAAAGTGGGGGGTTTTTAAGATGTTTTTTTGTTACTTTTTTAGTGACGAGTTGTGGCCCGGGCAAGTCGTCATGGTTGTCTGGACGGAAGGAGAGGGAAAAAGGGAAAAAAAACGATTCGAGAACGAAATGTTTAGGGCAGGAATTCCGGGGGTTCCCCGGTGTCAGGGGTTATTTTACTTTATTTTGATCGTGCTGTGGTCT
>JAODAL010031753.1:0-47984 GCA_025379985.1 Phyllomedusa bahiana
CCTATCAACCTTTAAAAAAATAAAATTAGAAACATTAAAAAAAATTTTTTTTATACTGAAGATAACCGTAAAAAAAACCCCCTCTAAACATGGCGAAAGATGTTTTTTTCAATTCACCCCATTTCGAATTTTTTTCCGGTTTTACCACTATTTTTATTGGTATGGTAAATAACACCATTAAAAAAAAAAAATCTTTCCCAAAAAAAAAAACAAAAAATTTAAAAAAATCAAAAAAGTTATGGCTCTTAGAAAATGGGGGAAAAAACCATATTATTATGACCAGGGGGTTAAGACACATGCAGGGCTAAAAAGGGGCAGTTTCCTTTTTTTATTTTTTTTTGTGTTTTTTTTTTTATTGTGTCCCCCCACAAAAAGGTCAAAAAAAAACCCCCCCCGTTACAGGGAAATACATCTCCCCCACTGGCAAAGAGTTGGGGTTGTTTTCCAGCCTTCTGCAGTTCCCGCCCCCAAAGTCAATATTGTATACAGAGTATTTAGCACCGTAACATGATCAACTCACAACTGCACAAACACTGTGCACTGCCCCAACTCTACATTTTTATTTTAATTTCACAAAAAAGGGGGGGAGGGGGGAAAGGCATGAAGGGAAGGAAAAGATATAAGGGGGGGACAAGGGAGTACAAACTAAGGGGGGCACCTAAAAAATGGGAGAAACAAATAAAAGGGGGGGCTTAAAAGAGGGGAAACACACACAAAATTAAGGGGGGAGGCACAAAAAACATGAAGGGAGGCCCCTGAAAGGGAAAGAGCACACACATGAAGGGGGCACTGGGGTTGGGGAGCACATACCAAGAAGGGGAGAGCAGGAGGGAAAGGATTTTGGGGCACTTGAATGGGAGCAAAAATAAAAAGGAAGGGAAAAACCCTGAAGAGGGAAGCCCAAAAAACAATAAAGGGGGGAGCACACCTCATGAAGGGGTTCCCCTGAAGAGGGGGGACACACACATAAAAGTGGGCCCCCTAAAGGGGGGGAGGGGAGCAAACAGGAAAGAGGGGAACCGAGGAGGGGACACAATACATGAGGGGGGACCTGGGGGGATGGGAGCACACAAAATTTGGGGGGGCACCTGAGGGGGGGAGCACCAACAAAAAGGGGGGGCACCTGAGGGGGGAGCACAACACTTGAAGGGGGGCCCCCCCCTGAAGAGGGGATAAAAACACAAACACCACATCCCTACCTTTAATACTTTCCCAAATTTTCCTTTTCTCACCCCCCCTATCAGATGGGGGGGTGTTTTGGCTCTTTTGGATTCAGGTGGGCTCCTCTAGTCCCAGACTCCCTGCAAGTAATGGATCTTTCCTAATGACCCAAAAACGGGCCCCCCTGGCTCCCCTGTGTGTGGGGAAAAGGGAGCGCCCGGGGGAAAAAAGGCAGTGATAATTTATGGGCAGGGACCGCCCCTTGCTTGAGCATGCGCCCCCCCAGGAAATGCCCCCTTTACCTTTTCCAATCCAGACCTGGTTTTGTTGGTTCAAGATATAATGTCCCAGGAAAGACCATTGTATGGTGACAATATTGTATTGCTGTTTATTTCATCCTCTCCTGCTTATTAGGTTATCAGGAGTTTCTGTGTTACATTTGTGTTCTCTTGTCTGCATTTGTTTGGAGTGATTGCATGCCAACTGCTCAATATGCTTGCCCGTTTTTTCCACCGGGGCCCTGCACCTGACTCATTCTACTTCTGTTTCTTAAACCGCCCAAAAAGGCAGTCTGATTCAGAGTATAAAGTTTGGTCCTTTTAGCCCATGTGTTGGGTTCTCCGTTTTTTTTTTTATTTCTATTTATTTTCAATTAATTAAAAATAAATTTGAAATTTCTTTTTCAATTTCATTTTCAATTTCCCCACTTTCATAATTTAATTTTTCCTAATTTTTTCCCTTTTCCCCTTCCCCCCCCCTTTTGGGTTTTTAAAAGCCATTGTTTGTTTGGTCAATTTTGCTTTGGACAAATTTTTTTGGAAAAAACTTTACATCAACTTAGGGGTAGTGGGTTCTGGTGCTAGGGGGGATGGGCAAGCTTTTGAGGGAAAACCCCTTGGGACAGTTATAGGCATTTGCCAAATCACCTAGCAATTGCCCAATTCATTGATAAACTTCATTTTGTATTTTATGTGAAAAGCTGGGCTACCCCTTTTTTTTGTAGGAACTTGGAGTGAGGAATTTTATAAAATATAAAAACTAATTTTTTGAGACCTAAGGGTTGAGGACCCAACTCCTTTGCAGTTTGACACTAAAAAAAAGAAAGGGCCTTTACTTAGAGGGTTTGCCGGGGGTTGGTCTTAACATTGTCAGGGGGGAAAGGAATGTAAAACAAAAAAAGAAACTTAGCGGCAAAATGGCTCCCTATTTTTTTTTTCTTCCCCGCCACTAAGGTTTTTCCGTCATGTGTCTTTGTCACTATTCACAACTGACCCGTTGGATTTCTTCTTGTTGCTTTCTTTCTACACACAGGTTCACTGCTGTTTCCGGCCTGCTGCCATTAATTCTTTCTGCTGCCCTATTGTTGAACCTCCAAACCTTCTCCAGTGCATGTCCATGCATTGAACAAACAGCCCATGTATTTCAGTTGGAACTGTGTAATACTTCACTCGTCCTGTGGAGGCACTGCATAGAAATTATAAACTTGCTGTCATACTCCCTTGGAGATTGCACATCCTTTCTGGAAATCCCAGCAAAGCCTGTAAAAAAATGTCTGCAATCAGCTTGTTAGGAGACCCTTCTAAGCTCTGTCTATCTTACAGATGCACACGTGTTTTTGTTATTATTTTTTGACAAATATATTTTCACACCATATTTCTATATGTATGATTCAAAGTGATATTATACAGGATCTGTAATAACGCTATGTCTGCATGATTTGGAAAGGGTTCACAAACCTAATGACAATCTGTCATTCTTTCCCATATGAGTGGTATGTCACTTATTTACTGTAGGTTCCCTGCAGAAAACCTGAGAATTAGTCCCTAAGTGGATCTGCAACATATCCACGGCAGTAATTTAACGGTCAACCTCAGATTTCTTTAATGAAAATTAGTGTCACATTTTTATCTAGTGACTAAATTTAAACTAATACTCAGTGTCAGATGTTGTTTGGGTCACAGGAGGAAATATTCTGCGTGCCCACCCTTTCTCTACACAGGACGTGTGCCCTGCCAATTTCACTTCCAGGTACAGTATCAATGGGTACCTGGAATATTTTGTGTACAGAATCTCACAAAAGTGAGTTCACTGCTCACATTTTTGTAAGTATTAGATTATAACTTTTCATGGAACAACATTGAAGATATGACACTTTGATAAAGTAGTCAGTGTACAGCTTGTATAACAGTGTAAATTTGGTGTGCCCCCAAAATAACTTAATACAGTCATCAATGTCTAAACCGTTGGCAACAAAAGTGAGTACATCCCTAAATGAAAATGGACAGATTGTGCCTAAAGTGTCAATATTTTGTGTGACCACCATTATTTTCCAGCACTTCCTCAATTCTTTTGGGCATGGAGTTCACTAGAGCTTCACAGGTTGCAGCCACTGGAATCCTCTTCCACTCCTCCATGACAACATCACCGAGCTGGTGGATGTTAGAGACCTTGCACTCCTCCACCTTCTGTTTGAGGATGACCCACAGATGCTCAGTAGGTTAAGGTCCAGCACCATCATTTTCTTTAGCAAGAAGGTGGTCGTCTTGGAGGTGTTTTGGGCGTCATTATCATGTTAAAATATTGCCCTGTGGCGCAGAAGGGAGGGAATCATTCATGATTCCCTCATTGAACTGTAGCTCCCCACAGCCGGCAGCACTCCCACCACCATGCTTGATTGTAGGCAAGGCACATTTGTCCTTGTACTCCTCATTTGGTTGCTGCCATACATGTTTGACACCATGTGAACCGAAGAAGCTTATCTTGGTCTCATCAGACCACAGGACATGGTTCCAGTAATTTTTTGAGCATCATCTTTAAAAGAGGCTTCCTTCTGGGACAATAGTCATGCAGACCAATGTAATGCAGTGCATGGTCTGAGCACTGATAGGCTGAACCCATACCCCTTTAACCTCTGCAGCAATTCTGGCACTACTCATACAACTATTTTAAAAAGACATAGGGTGATGAGCACGTGCACTTAACTTCTTCAGTTGACCATGGCGAGGTCTGTTTTGAGTGGAACCTGCCTTGCTAAGCCGCTGTATGGTCTTGGCCACCATGCTGCAGCTCTTTTTCAGGGTGTTGGCAATATTCTTATAGACTAGGTCATTGATGGGCAACCTTTTGAGCTTGGTGTCTCAAAATTTGCCAAAAAAAAAACGAGCATAACTCGGGTGGTGTATCACTTCGAGAAAGAAAACATCATTTTGCGATATTTATAGACCATGGCCAAATGTGACCACCACATGTGACTATCAGTTGTACACAGGCATGAAGACATATATTACCGCTATACAGAGACCATATAGTGGTAGAATTTTTGTACGTAAATGCTCTGCAGAAATATAAGTGATTACACTCAAGTTAAATTACTCAAGTTAAATTTAGTGACTTACAGTAGATGTCTTTTCTGATCGGAGTCGTTCACTTTCCCTTCTCTTTTCCATCTAGCCCAGACCGCCATGATGACTTCTCTGCAGGATTTAACACAAACATTTTAGAATCCTCACTTTTCCAGCACATATATACTTACCTACTGAGGGGTTTATATAGCTCCCTTCCTAATGGGGGTTTACACAGGAAAGCATGACAACGCCCCATCCTCAAAGCAACTGACTTTTCTATGAGAGAAAATCCAGGTGTCTGCTGCGGGGGATGGGGAGTTCCTTTATAGGCTCCTATTAGGTAGGTTTATGGGCAGGTGATTTGGCCCCCAGTATAGATATAGGCAGGTAATAGGGCCCCCCAAATATATAACTAGGCAGGTAATAGGGCCCCAGTATATAGATAGGCAGGTAATAGGGGCTCCAGTATACAGCTAGGCAGGTAATATGGCCCCCAATATATGGATAAGCAGGTAATATGGCCCCAGTATATATTTTGTTAGGTAATGTGGCCCCCAGTATATATTTTGAAAGGTTATGTGGCCCCCAGTATATATTTTCATAAGTAATGTGGTCCCCGGTATATATTTTCATAAGTAATGTAGCCCCCAGCATATATTTTCATAGGTAATGTGGCATATTTAAATAAATAATACAAGTACTCACCATTCTCCTGCTCCTTAAAGGAGTTGTCTCACTACAGGCTTTCAGCCTACCTTAGTGTGTCTGGCAGCATAGGATTTTTGAATTCAGGGACGTGCTTCATGTCTGCCTCTTTTCCTCCCCTTCCCCCCTCGCCTAAGCACACAGACAGCTCTCCTCTTCCAACTGCAGTAACTTCTATACAGCAGGGTGAGAGTGAGGGGGTTTGCTGCCAGGGTTAACCCTGTGTGTGCCTGCCTAGATCTGCTGCTCACTGATGGATCAGCTGCACTGTGCTGCTGCTGTGGCCGAGCTCTTGCTGCTCCTCTCCACAGAGTCAGGAGACAGCAGGGAGAGGACTGATCTATGAGTGTGGAGAGGTCTGTGAAGCTGTGTATGCTAATAGCAGAGCAGGGGGGATGCAAGTGTTCCTAAACCCCCTGCTTAGCATACAAATCTCAAGCAACAACAAACAAACCCTGTCAGAACAGACACAGGGCAGCTGTGAAGTGAGTTACTATAATCACGATCTGTCACTAATACAGCAGAGCAGGGAGGGATATGAACCGTTCACATGCCTCCCTGATCTGTTCTATTAGCTTTAGTCAAAGCTCCCAGACACATCATGATTATAGTAAACAACATTCACTGCTGTCACATCCTACGGGACCAAAAGATCAGCCTCACGTCTGCTTCCTCAATCTGTGTAGAGAGCAGGAGGGAGCAGGCACACACAGGGCTAATCCAGGAAGCACAGCTACACAGACACAGAAGCCAGAGCCCTCCCCCTCCCTTCCCTACAGAAGCATCACAAGTAGACTCATACTGTGCGGGAGGGGCTCTTTGTTCCAACCTGTATTGAGAAGCTGATGAGTCACCAGCACTGACAGCCAGTGAGAGAAAAATCAACAGGTCGTGGCTATAGTGATTTGAGAAGCTGATGCACTCCTACTACCAGGGATAACTCAAAATCAGTAGGACATTTGTAATGAACATATATTGCAAAGCTGCTTGTTTTTTAAAGATCTTTTAATTAAAACCCAATCATTGTAGCGAGACAACCCCTTTAAAGTTCCCGCCCGTCTCCGTCTTCTTCCCAGCACAGGCGGCGTGATGTCATCACATTGTGCAGGCAGCAGGATGACGTACTCACGCTGCCTATCTCACCGGAGTTCTCTGTGGAGCGAAAGTCTTCAGCTGTAAATGCACCCAGCATCTGCGCTCCAGGCCCACGGCAGCAGTCTGGAGCTCGGCGAGGTCCTTCACAGCATGCGGCCCCATACTTCTATGTGTGCGGACGCGTGTCAGCAACCATGGCTGTGCGTGTTATAGGTTCACCACCACGGGACTAGGTCATCTTCATGTAGAAGAGCAATTCTTTTTTTCAGATTCACAGAGAGTGCTTTGCCATGAGGGGCCATGTTGAACTTCCAGTGACCAGTATGAGAGAGTGTGAGAGTGATAACACCAAATTTAACACACCTGCTCCCCATTCACACCTGAGACTTTGTAACACTAATGAGTCACATGACACTGTGGAGGGAAAATGGCAAATTGGGCACAATTTATCCATTTTCACTTAGGGGTGTACTCACTTTTGTTGCCAGCAGTTTAGATACTGGCGTCCGTTATTTTGAGGGCACACCAGATTTACACTGTTATACAAGCTGTGAACTGACTACTTTACATTGTTACAAGTGTCATATCTTCAGTGTTGATCCATAAAAAAATATAATACAATATTTACAAAAATGTGAGGGTGTACTCACTTTTGTGAGATACTGTATATATTATACTGTATCTAAAGGCATTTTCAATCTGTAAATTGGATTACAGAATCTAAAATGGATTGGCCCCTATATTTTTGTAGCAAAGCAGTTAATTTTCCAAGGACTTGACAGCTTATGCAAATGTTGTAGATGAGAACTGTCTCCAGCCAAATAGATAGTGATGGTACCATCCAAAAAATAATCTTTAAAAATGTTGATGTGATAGGTGGCTTCTTACTGTGATGTAAATTTGAATCACAGTGTAAATGCAAAATTAAAGCAGGAAATTGAAAGCAGAGTGAGCCAGAAGGTGTTTTCATCACTGACTCTCTTTTCTCTCTTCTCTTCAATTTTCTTCTCTTCACCTCTAGAAATGATGTGTGCTTTTTATTTATTTCAGCCTGTCAGCGGTAAGCAGCCGGCCTGGATGTTTCCCCAGTGAATTTCAACGCTCTTATTTTTAACGCTATTTTCTTTAAAAAGAGGTGCTTGTTTGAACCCCTTAGATTGGTCAAGAATAGACCACATTATGCACTATATCAAGAGAGTGTCATCTACAAAGTCATCCCATGCAAAATGCTTCTTCCCTTCTTCATGTGACTCACGTCAGAATATATAAAAATGCACAATAAATATGTAAACGTAAGAACAGATTAGATGTGTTACCTTAAACAGTGCCACCCACGGACAACACTGGACATGTAAAATATTAAGAATATTTGCTTTATTAAGAATTTGAAAATAAAAATAAAATTTTTATTGCCTTAAATTAAAGGTTTTTTTTGAGAATTCTATAAAATACTCTGAGACGCTTCAAAATAAATAATGAACCCATGCTGACCTCTGCAACCTCTGTTCCAGCACTGTCGAAGCGTTGGTGTCCTGCTCTAGTCCCCCATGGTGACTTCACCCTCCTCACTTACATGACCATTCACCATTTTCTAGCCATAACAGTCATTGCTTGCTCATGGATTATGGATGTGATGTCACTGCTGAAGACTTGCAAGGAACTTTAAGGGCGACATGTATGGGCAGGACTGTGCCAGAAGTCTGGTGTCTTTTTAACGTAGCCCTGTTCGCTATATTTTTAATCAGGCGCACTCCAAAATTAGGCGCATTATGAAGTGCCCGCATCACTTTTTGTAATGCACCTGAGAACGGGGGAGCGTGCTGGAGACTTGTCGCACTACAACCGTACAAGCTATAAATGTATGATTTATGAGCGGCAAATCCAGGCGCCTTACTGCTGCAATAGGTAGAACACTTTAAAAGTGGTTTACCTGAGCCAGAATTGTCGCTTAGTAGCTAGAAAGTGCTAAATCTATTACCTGTAGTAGAACATACATGTCGCCATAAAGCTCTTATGGTGCTAAAAGAGTGACAATAAGAGAAAAAGTTCAGGTTTTTATTTTTCTATTTTAACACAATCCCAGGCTGTAGGGACCAGAAAACCCTTTTAAGCATTTCATTGTTGCTATTAAAGTTATTGTTCTGTATGTAATATATGGAGATGTGGGGTCCACCAGGGCAAAATATGCTGTTGAGAGCTGCTCTCTATTCTAATTAATAAGTTATCTAAAAGGTTCCAAAAGAGAAAGCCCTCGTCTCTATTAATCATAGTGGGGTTTTTTTAATCAAACAACCCCTTTAATTTATTATTGTTATTGCTTTATGTATCCAGTGAGTGAAATAAGATGGATCAATCAATGCTTCCTTTCAGTAGAAGAGAAGAACCATACCAGGACTACTATCACAGCCAATTAGGACAATGAATAGAGATTGATTATGCTACACATACATATGCCATGTTAAAAATGCTTGTGCCTCCCCTCTACAACTCATTAGGTTTCTGTTTTCTTCTCTTTTACATTGTCTTGGTTGTGCTAAAAATGTGATAAGGACACTGATGAAGAATCAAATGAGATTAGGTTATGACCTCAACTAAGTGTGAAATAATAATTTGGTCAAAAATTGAATTTCTGTGGCCCTCTAGGCTCCATTACTTTCTAGTAGGATTTATATACAGACTTTATTTGAAAGCGCTGTAAATGACAGGGTGTGGTACATTCGAAAGGGTTGTCAATACATAACAAGACCAAGAAAAATACAAGAAATGTCATTACATAACCAACAAACTGGTATAAAGGAACAGAGGAACATGCGGATGAGGGTTCATAATCTGCAAGGGAGGAGCAAGGAGACAGAACATAAGGAATGCATGGTTTGCATTGTAGGGAAGTGGCAGCAGGATTATTGAAGATTGTAGCCTTATAAGGGTCTACTGGCTAATACCCAACACATCTATGGAGAGGAGTCTACTATCAAGAACAATATTGTCAGCCTATTAAACTCCTTCCATATGTCAACGAAAGCCTCATAAACCTTCATCTTAATAACAATCAGCAGAGAACTGTCGTCAGTGCCTGTGCACCAACGTTGGCTGCAGATGAGAATCTTAAAAAGCAGTTCTATCTAATCTGGACGTGGCACTGACTGCTGTCCCCAAAGAGGACAAACTGATTTTGTTAGGGAACTTCAACACAAGGGTTGAACGTGACTTTAACATATGGAGTTGTACTAGCAGAACACCAAAAGAACACCACATGGATGCATCTTTGATCCAGTCTAAAATATTAAAGAGTAACAGCACTGGAAAATATAATAAATATGGGTGCATGCCTGTGTAGGCTAAAAAAGGCTCATGAAAGAGCATGGGTAACCTTCCCTGCTGCATTCTCCTACGGCGGCTAGCAGTTTTAACTCACACTCCCCCCTCCTCCCTGGCAGCAAACATGACGGAGGTGTTGGCCTTCGTCCATCAGATACCTTCTCCTTTGTCCCCATTCCGCCTCTACCTTCCCTCACCCTCCCCTCCTTTGAGTTGCACTCTGTCCGCATCTACTCCCCCTCCAACCACCACAGCCTGTTTCTAACCAGACCCCCAGGCCCCAGCCACCCGCCTCCTTCGACCACCTCATTTCTTGGCTCCTCCACTTTCTTTCCACTAACATCCCCACTATGATCATGGGAGATTTCAACATCCCCATCGATACACCCCACTCTGCTGCCAACAAACTCCTTTCACTCTCCTCTTCCTTCCACCTCTCCCAGTGGACCTCTGGAGTCCCTCATAAAGATAGACACACACTGGACCTCATCTTCACCTGCCTCTGCCCCCTATCAAACATCTCATACTCTCCTTTCCCCATTTCTGACCACAACCTGCTTACCTTCTCCACCATCTCCACTTCACCTGCCCTCCCACCCCAAATCTACTCCTCCCCCACAGAAATCTACAAAACCTTAACCCTTGCGCTCCCTCTGACTCTCTTGCCCCCCTCTCTACCATATCCTCATGTGCTGAACCAGAGGCAGCCACCACATTCTACAACAACACAATCACCTCGACTCTTGACTCAGTCGCTCCTCTCACACACAACAGAACCCGCAAAATCAAAAGACAACCCTGGCACACAGACTCCACCAAACAGCTGAGGCGAGCTTCCAGAATTGCTGAACGCCCTTTGTCATATATGTTTTTAACTATGTCCTGTTTGATGACATTTGTCTGTGTTTATTTATATTGTCATTGATATATTTGTTATATTATTAAAGTTCGTGTTGAATATAAATTTTTGTCCATATTTATTCTCTATGTACATTTACCTCTGGCACCTCTTTTTTGTTGTTGTGGTAAAAAAGGAGTAGTAAAGTATAAAACTCTTTTTGCATCTGGGTTGTACCACTGATGGTTTCATTTAATTGGCCACCAATTTGAATTTTGCTGTAAATCCCCTACTCCAGTGCTCTAGACTAGTGCCTGGTATCATCTGTGACTATGGTCAATCCCATGTTTTCACTTATGCATACCCAAGGGAAATGTTCACACTAGGCAGATATGCTGAAGAATTTCTGAAGCAGATTTGCATGTATAAAATCCACAGTTGACTGTGCACAGAAAACCAGGGGTGCGCTGTGGACAGTGGGTACAGTGAAGTTTTTTCTATTTTACATGTCTGGAAAAAAATTTGCAAGCAAATATGCATGATTAAATGTGGGTTTTCTGCAGCAGATTTCCTTGCGGAATTGCTGTGCACATGTGTAGTGTGTGAATATACCCTGATACAGGCCTGCAAAAAAATTAGAGGTCTGTAAGCTTATATTAAATAGAGGTCTATAACTTTATAATAAAATAGAGGAGTCTTATTAAAGCTTATATAACTAATATGTGAACAGCATGTCTTACTATCCCTTTAAAAATGAGCAATTTGTTTGACAGGTTCAATTCACAAGACTGAGCGACAGACTGGTTCTGATGACATATTCTCCCCAAAATTACATATATATTTGCCATTATTTGGTTATTTAAATCCACACAAAGTCTTCATGGCCTTCACAGAAATTGGAATCAGAATCTGACAGAAGTGCCGCCTCGGGCGTTTGGCCTATAACTTCAATCAATTTCATTTTAGCGTAGAAGAAAAATATTTAAAAACAGTTTTCCACGCACAATAAAGACCCTTTCGTTTTTCTGGTAGGCCTGATTTAAACAAAAGCAAATGACTGAAATCCAAGATTTAGTTTCTAGATCAATTCTTACTTTCCATCATTATCTTTTTGTCAAATCAAAATAGAAACCTTTAGTAAATTGGATGTGACAGTTCCTGCAGAATATTGCCATTACTTAATGTGACTTTCTCATTTCCATCATCTTCTTTTGTTTCACATTAGTGAAAGAAGACTTCCCAGAATTCTTATGGGTATTCCAATCATAGTGCATTCAACTGATTTGTCTGAATTCCATAATGATGAAATGTTTATATCCAAAGTATCTATATTCACGTATCTGTTCATGGAAAAAGAGCATTTCATTTTGACAACCCTTGTTTAACTCACTGATCGCCTGGCCAGGAATTTTCCTTTATGTCTGATTCAAGCAGGGCAGTGTTTCAAAAGTTAAAAATATGAAATCCAGTTTTCAACTGTGGTATATTGCACATGAACCAATGCTCCAGTATGCGCTAGCATTAATAGTATTTACAACTATTGTTTTGATGCCATGGCGTGAGGGTTAAGCTGGCAGAAAATCAAGGACCATCTGCAATAGCACAGATGAATTGTGGGATTAGATCTCAGACCAAGTGGACCCACATGTTTTGGTAGTAGCAGGAAAGCACTCTATTACACTGTACAGGAGGTTCGAGGGAGATGTGAAATAGTTATTATTGACAAAGAAAACAAAGTGCATTAGATAGCAGGTTTTGGCAGGCAGCACAGAAAATAGTATTCAGAAAATAACTGGCAAAAAAAGTCTTTTCTATCTCCTTTGAAAGAATCTTTTTATTGAAGAACTTACATAGTCCTGTCATTTCAGGACAGAAATATTGTGTTCAGCTTTTCAATACCCCATGAATCATTTCTTGTGCTTTACCACCTGCTTTCTAACATGATCTGTTTTCCCTCCATAAATTTTCCCTTTTCACACCAAGCATAATAAGTCTTTATATTGGTTAAAATAAAATAATTTGAATGGAATTAGAAATTGTCGGCTTGGCAGTTTCAGCGCACTGCCCCTGCCATTCACTAAGCTATTATTCTTCATAATACAACATCACTGTCTTTAGAATTATGGAGAAGAGAAACCTAATTGCATAATGTATGTCTTTGGCTTTGCAAACAGATACAAATCCTATAGCGGGCGAGTACTTGTAGGATTTAACCCTTTGTCTTATATTTGCTGTAAAATTTGTACAAAATGACTTATTGGAATGAGAACCTTATAAGTAATATAGCTCACAGTTTACACTTTGCTGTGGGCAGATGTTAAAAATCAACAAAATCTGGAAATATATATGTACATGTATATGGCATCAGTCTACAAACTGCTCAGTTTTCACACAAATCCTGTTAGAATTCTTGAAGCGCCTAAAACACGCTTCAAGAATTGACATGACATATCTTTTTCAGCGCTTCCAAAGAAGCGCGTAAAAACCTCATCGTGTGTGAACTACAACAAGGTTTTACACAGGAATCAATTAAATGAACTGGGGGCATTTTGGAGGTGTTTTGGATGCTGGTTTGGGTGAGGAAGCTCCGAAAACCGCTTCGAAAAACCACGTCAAAATCAGCCTAACAAATCCTGTTAGAATGATCATATTGACATCTCACTCGTTACAAGGTCTTCATATAACCGATGCTCAAAATGGCTTCTCATGATTAGTTATTTTTAAGTTCTGTCCGGTTACCAATCAACAACCCCCTCTAAAAGCTGACAGCTGATTGGTCTGACATGCTCTTATATTATTCAGTACATCAGTAACAAATGGTTCAAGATCAAAAAGAGCATAAGACAAAGATGTATCCTCTCTCCTTTTCTTTTCAGCTTCTAAGCAGAAGTAATCATGAGGAAGCTGGACTTATTGTATATGATTCGAATGTTAAAATAGGTGGAAACCATGTTGTACTTTTTCTGACAACTGTTTACATCGGGTAGTTTAAGGTTATGTTCACACGGCTTATTTTGACGTGGTTTTCTAAGCAGTTTTTGGACCGTCTCTTATCCCAAAAAAGCAACAAAAAATCTCATGAAACACGTTACTTCCGAATTGGTTTTAGTGGTGACTTTCGGTGCCTTTTAGGACCAAGTTTTCACCCATACAAATTAATAGCCAGGTCAAAAGATGTGCTGAGAAATGCATCTAAAATGCGCTTCAAGAATTGACATGACACTTCTTTTTCAGCGCTTCCAAAGAAGTACGTAAAAACCTCATCGTGTGTGAACTACAACGAGGTTTTACATAGGAATCAATGAAATGAACTGGGGGCATTTTGCAGGTGTTTTGGACACTGTTTTGGGCTAGGAAACGCTCCGAAAACCGCTTAGAAAACCACGTCAAAATCAGCATGTGAACATACCCTAAGATCTACTCATATTATTTATTAACGTCCCTGAAATTGTAGAGGGTAAGGAAAGGATTAATATTCATATCCATTATTTTTGAACTCTCCTGTCTGTTTTAGTAAATATGTGTGTTTCTTGTGACAATTCTGGAGCATCTTCTCTTATAACTGTCACGAGCAGCACCACAGCCCATGACCCAGAAGGGGGTCGCCCATGCCAGAGCCTTCCGGGCTGCGGGCGCGCTCGTAACCCCGTTGTCCCCATTGTGCCGGGGGCGGGTGGCCCCACGGTCCGCGGGTGCATGCACTCCCTCGGGGGCCCTTCCTTACCTGACCATGCTCCTGCTCTGTCTCTGCCATCTGCGAGCCGGAGCGCGCGTCCCCACTCTTTAGGGCGCGTGCGCCGGCTCTGTCATATTTAAAGGGCCAGCACACCGGAAATTGGTGTTGCCGGCCACTGATCCTATATAATGGCTCCACCTTTTCCGTGTACTCGCCGATTCCAAAGTGCCCATACCTATGCATACATTCCGGTTGCCTTTTCTGTGTACCAGTCCTTCCGGCTTACATTCTTCGACCACGATCCTTCGCTGCCTGCCCTGACCTACTGGCCCGTCCCTGACTATGAGTTTGCCTGCCGATTCGGTACTGCGTTATACCTTGGCCACCACCGCAAGCAAGTCACATCAGGGGTAGCGACCTGGTGGAATCCGCCGTAGCAAGTCCATCCTGCTTTGCGGCAGGCTCTGGTAAAAACCGGGATCCACCTAGACTCCGCTCCTTGGTGTGGCTTCCGCCATCGCTTGTGGTGGCCCAGTGGATCCACTACCTAGGACCGTTACAGCTCTACCTAGGACCGTTACAGTTGGAATCGGCCATGGATCCCGCCAAGGTTCCGTTACCCAGCGTGGAGGATCTGACATCCATTGTGGCCCAGCAATCTCAGCAGCTGGCGCAGCAGGCGCAACAGTTGGATCAGCTGACGGCAATGATGCAACAGCTCAACGCCTCTCAAAAGCAGTCCATGCCACCATCGCCACCCGTCCCTGCATCTGCCGTCTCTCTCACCACCATGGGACCCAAGCTCTGGCTATCGATTCCCTCGAAGTTTGACGGAGACCCAAAGCTATGCAGGGGGTTTATTACTCAGTGCTCTATACACGTGGAACTGATTGCCGACCAGTTTCCGTCCAAACGGGAAAAAGTGGCGTTCGTCCTCAGCCTGATCTCCAGGAAGGCTCTGGCATGGGCGACCCCCCTCTGGAATAGGGGTGACCAACTGGTGGGCGACTTGCAGGCCTTTTTTAAGGAGTTCCGTTGCGTTTTTGAGGAACCGGCATGGGCTTTGTCAGCAGAGACCGCACTCCTGAACTTACGACAGGGAGACTCCTCGGTTGGTGACTATGCCATTCAATTCCGCACCCTGGCCTCGGAGCTGACCTGGAATGAGGCCGCCCTCTGCGCTACTTTCGAGAAGGGCCTCTCTAGCCGGGTCAGGATGCTTTTGGCCACGAGGGATCTTCGGCTTCCCTGTCTGAGATGATCCACCTGGCCACGCAGATTGACGTGCGCTTCACCGAGAGACAAGAGGAGCTCCACCAGGAACGTGACTCTGCTCGGCCTCGTCGCTTTCCACGCTTGGCTCCGGTGTTCCAGAAGCCTCCTCTACCACCTCCACAGCATTCCGGCGAGGAGCCCATGCAAGTCGACCGTGCTTTTACCTCTGTACAGGAGCGGTCCCGACGCCGCACCGAGAATCTGTGCCTGTACTGCGCTAGTCCAGAGCACTTCCTGAGGGACTGTCCGCTTCGTCCGCGCCAGGGTAACGCGCGCATCTAGGGCACGTGGGAGAGGCGTCCCTGGGTGTGAACTGTCCCTCTCCACGTCTGACCATACCGGTACAGATCACTTCTAGTTCTGGAGTAAAGGTTCAAGTGTCTGCCTTCTTGCATTCCGGTTCAGCGGGAAATTTTATGGATGCCGCCCTGGTGTCGAAGCTTCGCCTTTCCACGATAAGCCTCTGGCGATTTCTTCTGTGAGTGGGGAGGTCCTGCCTGACACTATCCAATGCCACACGGAGCCTGTTACTATGCGCGGGAGGGCGCTCCACGGCGAGAGGATCGTGTTCTATGTACTTCCCCGTTCCTCGTCTGCTATTCTGTTGGGATTACCCTGGCTGAATGCCACGCCCCTGTCTTAGACTGGAAAACGGGTGAAGTTACACGATGGGGACCGGACTGCCGGCATCGTTGTCTTGCAGCACCTCGCCAGGTGCTTCCCACTTCTCCGCCTACGCCCTTGAAGCCGTTGCCAGGACTGCCTGCGGAGTACCAGGACTTCGCTGACGTGTTCTCCGAAAACAGGCTGAGTCCTTGCCGCCTCACCGCCCTTACGACTGCCCTATTGACCTGGTGTCTGGCACGAAGCCACCTCGAGGCAGAGTTTACCCGCTGTCTGTCCCCGAGACCCATGCCATGTCTGACTACATTCAGGAAATCCTCAAGAAAGGCTTCATCCGCAAGTTCTCTTCACCGGCTAGAGCAGGCTTCTTCTTTGTGGGAAAAAAGGATGGCTCGCTGCGTCCCTGCATTGACTACCGCGGTCTTAATAAGATTACGGTCAAGAACCGCTACCCACTGCCGCTGATCACGGAGCTCTTCGACCGGATTCGCGGAGCAAAGATCTTCACCAAACTGGACTTGCGAGGGGCCTATAATCTTATCCGTATCCGGGAGGGCAACGAATGGACGACGGCATTCAACACACGGGACGGGCATTTCGAATATCTAGTTATGCCCTTCGGCCTCTGCAACGCCCCTGCAGTGTTTCAGGGGTTCGTTAACGAGATCTTCAGGGACCTCTTATATGTTTGCGTGGTCGTGTATCTGGACGACATTCTGATCTTCTCGCCTGATCCCAGGTTCCACCATCTTCATGTGCGCCAGGTCCTCAGTCGTCTTCGGGAGAATCGCCTTTTCAGCAAATTAGAGAAGTGCCAGTTTCATCAGTCCAGTCTGCCCTTCCTAGGATATATTGTCTCCGCCGAGGGACTTCAAATGGACCCGGCCAAACAGTCTGCCGTCGTGCAGTGGCCTCGTCCAACTGGCCTTCGGGCCATCCAGCGGTTCTTGGGCTTTGCAAATTACTACCGCCAGTTTATCCCGCACTTCTCGACACTGGTGTTTTCCATTGTGGCCCTTACTAAGAAGTCTGGCAATCCTAGGTTGTGGCCAAAAGTGGCCGAAGATGCCTTCTCACGGCTCAAGGTGGCCTTGGCCTCGTTCCCTGTCCTGTCTCGTCCGGACATCGAGAAACCATTTTTACGGTCGCGTCGTCCGTAGGAGCATGGGCGGTGCTCTCTCAGCGAGATTCCAAGGGCAAGTCTGTCACGTGTGGGTGCTTCTCTAAAACGTTCTCTCCTGCGGAAAAGAACTACACTATTGGAGACTGTGAGCTGTTGGCTATTAAATTGGCCCTTGAAGAGTGGCGCCATCTGCTTGAAGGGGCTCGCTATCCGGTTACTATTTACTCGGACCACAAGAATCTTGTGTATCTCCAGATGGTTCAGCGCCTTAAACCCCGGCAGGCTCGTTGGGCCCTCTTCTTCTCGCGCTTTAACTTCACGATCCATTTCCGCCCTGCCGAGAAGAACGTCAATGCGGATGCGCTGTCATGGGCTTCGGACGTCGTGGGTGAGGAGGTCCCTCCCACTCACATCACTAAGCGTAACCGTCTGATTGCCGCGGCCCCAGTGGATCTCCAGCAGATCCCTCCTGGCAAGACCTACGATCGTCCTGCTCTGCGGGGGAGAATCCTGACGTGGGGTCATGGCTCTCAGATTGCAGGCCACCCGGGTATACGAAAGACGGCTCAGCTTATAGGCCGCTACTATTGGTGGCCTGGCCTTGTCAAGGATGTCAAGGACCTTGTGGATGCATGCTCTTCGTGTGCCCACAATAAGACACCCCACCTCAAGCCTGCGGGCTTGCTTCTGCCGCTGCCCATTCCAGACCATCCATAGTCCCATATTGCCATGGATTTCATTACGGATCTTCCGCTGTCTGCCGGTAATACTGTCATCTGGGTCATCGTGGATCGTTTTTTGAAGATGGCGCACTTTGTACCACTGCCCGGGTTGCCCTCCGCGCCTCGTCTTGCGACACTTTTCTTCACGAATGTATTCCGGTTGCATGGCATTCCTCAACACATTGTGTTGGATCGTGGGGTACAGTTTGTCTCCAGATTCTGGCGGTCCCTCTGTTCTCAGTTTAAGGTGGATATGGACTTCTCCTCTGCTTACCATCCGCAGTCAAACGGGCAGGTGTAAAGAGTCAACCAGATCCTGGAAAATTATCTACAGCATTTTGTGTCGGCCCAGCAAGACGGCTGGTCGGGCCTGTTACCTTGGGCAGAATTCGCTTATAATTCTCTGTATTCGGAGTCTGCGGGCGCCTCTCCATTTTTTGTAGTTTATGGGCTACATCCCCGCCTACCCCTCCCACTGTCTTCAGCCTCTGATGTCCCTGCCGTGGACACCTTGATTCGTGACCTGGAGACTGTTTGGAACAGCACTCAGCGTTCTCTGCATCAGGCCTCCACCCAGATGAAGCTACGTCCGGATAAGTGTAGGAGGCCTCCCCCCTCGTTCTCTCCTGGGAATAAGGTCTGGCTATCCTCCAAATATATCCGCCTGAAGATTCCATCCTACAAACTGTGTCCCCGCTACCTCTGTCCCTTCCTGATCCTGAAGAAGATTAACCCAGTGGCTTACAAGCTCCGGCTTCCCCCCTTGATGCGGATCCCTAACTCCTTTAATGTTTCCCTGCTTAAGCCGGTTGTCTTGAACAGGTATTCCCGGAGGTTGTCACCTCCCGACCCGGTGGCCGACACCTCAGATGTCTTCGCCGTTAAAGAAATTCTGGCCATGAAGACGATCAGGGGGGAAACGTCATTCCCTTATTCATTGGAAGGGGTTCGGGCCTGAGGAGAGATCGTGGGAGCCGGAGGACAACATCATGGACCAAGGGTTGCTTTGGAGATTTCTGCAGGCCAGAGGGAGGGGGAGACCTAAGGGGGGGGGGGGGTACTGTCATGAGCAGCGTGGCAGCCCGTGGTCCGGGCTGCGGGCAAGCTCTTAACCGTTGTCCCCATTGCGCCGGGGCGGGTGGGTCCGCGGGCGCACCCGCTCCCTCGGGCACCCTTCCTTACCTGACCCCGCTCCTCTGTCAAATTAAAAGGGCCAGCGCGCCGGTAGTTGGTGTTGCCGGCCGCTGACCCTATATAATGGCTCCACCTTTTCCGTGTACTCACCGATTCCATAGTGCCCAAACCTATGCGAGGACACCCTTTCCACGTTCTGGTTGCCTTTTCTGTGTACCAGTTATTCCGGCTTACGTTCTTCGACCACGATCCTTCGCTGCCTGCCCTGACCTACTGGCCCATCCCTGACTACGAGTTTGCCTGCCGATTCAGTACTGGGTTATACCTTGGCCACCAGCGCAAGCAAGTCACTTGTGGTGCACAGTGGATCCACTACCTAGGACCATTACAGCCCTACCTAGGACCATTACAATAAATCTGTGTTGTGCTGTCTCTCTGCTATTCTGTCTAGAAATGTATTACTGAACACATGAGCTGGATGTTACAAACTGCAGACGCGTACTTTACACACTGCTCTATCAGCACTGAGTGGTCAATGTGACACTATGCATGGACTCATCCTCAGCTGGTAACACCCAGGGGAATGCTCTTTGATTACCGCAGCAATCAAAGGGTTAAGTGCCAGGGATCGGCAAAGCCTAGACAAAGCAATAATTTGAATCACTCAATAAGTTAAATTAAAGTTACTCATAAATCTGCTCAGATCCTCCGGCTCTATAACATGCTACCCACAGATAGGACAGATGTTCAACCTTGCAGTCCCACCTAAAAGAGGACCTATCACCTCCAGAACAACTTGTGAGGTAATAGAAGACAAAAATATAAATACTTTCTCAAATATGCTTAATTAGAAAAATGAAAGCGTTTCACCTGGAATTCAGTAAATAAGGTGCTAGCCCTTTAGATAGGGAGACTGAAGTCAGAATCCTCACAGCATAATGGAGCACTATATTGACAGCTCTGTGAAACCTCTTGCTTTTGAGCTGGAGGAGTCCACTTTAAAGGGGAAGCCTATAAGTCTGCAGTATGTGTATACTAGAAAGATCCGTGCTTCATGCTGGATCTTATTACACTAGCAGCAGGGTAATGTAGATGCCTGTGTGTTATGGAGGAGACAGGGAGAGTAGAAGCAGCAGCAAGTAATCCCTGCTACACAAATGTCCAGTGTGCTGTGGCTGCAGTGTTTGTATATTGAGAGACCTAGATTAACCCTATACAGGCAGCTTTGTCCTCAGCTCCCTCTGCATAGTTGGTATCTCCCAATGAACAAATCTCACCAGATTGTGACCGGTCTCTGGTAAAATTAAAGTAAATCCGATTTTCATATAATACTGAGGAAAATCCCCTGATTTGCTAATGACATGTATCTGAGGAAAGTCTTATAATTTCATCTACTATATCTTTTTGTGTTTGTGTGATGGTTTTAGGTGCTCTTTAAAAGACTTTGAATCTACTATGTACACTGTGTACACCCATTTATTCACAAAGCTAAACTGACCTTCTAATCTTCTAATAAAGCACAGGGCTGGTTTTTCAATGTTAGACTTGACATCCACCCAAGGATTGCCATAAGTTTGTAAAGGTAATATAATTATCAGTGAATTACACACCCCAGATATTCTCTCTGTGGTGTTTTTCAAACTACGACCTGTTAGGGGATTGGAGGACTGGAGTTTGGAAACACTTTACTAATTATAAAATTAATATTTTAAAAAAAAATCAGCAATGTAGTTTACATATGCTTGTTATATATTATAGCTTTTGTATTTTATAGTGATTTTTCTGTACCATGACAACACAATGACCTATACCCAATTCATTGCTAAGCACACCAACGTGTTGATGTTCTCCTATCTCCTAGCAATATCAGAGTACCGAGTCTGTGTACATACTAAATTCTCTGTGCAGTACAGTATAAAATGTCAGTGCTATGTAAACAATGGGCAAATGTAATAATCATAAGCCATAGTATGTACAAGTTAAGGAACATCATTATAGTATTATCAGCTTGGCAGAGGATTAGCCTGTACACCTGGCAAATCAATGCTTTTAACAGATTTAGATTTTTGCAATCTAATTTTTAATACTGCAATGTAGCTTACAATTCCACCTGTGTGGACAGCCAGTTTATTTCAGGAACAGGCCAAATATATAAGAGCATATATTTCATTTTCATTATTGAATATCACTGTTGGGTTAGCAGGCAGATGGGGTATTGTTTTGCTACCCTAAATATTGTAGGTTCAACTGGCAGCATGTGCATGATAAACCATTACCACACGTCTCTCCTACACCCACTAGAATCAACGGTGGGCATTAAATAAGGGCAACTCATGATAGACTGCCTATAATGCAGAAGCTATTACCAGTGCCTAATGTCTATTTCGTAGAGAAGGCACAACAGAATTTTCGGATGATCAGTCAATCAATATGAAAAGTTTGGGGAGATTCACATGGCTGTTGTGTATGCTGTTACTGAGGCAGATTCCACACTGAAACAGTATCAGAAACAGCATCCAAAACCGACTACAAACTGCTTGGATTGTTTTCTTTGGAAAAACAGTCCTGCAGTTTACGCAACGTTATTTATCGGTCTGTTGTTATTTTTTTCAATGCTGAATATAACAATGCTAAAAAACAACTGACGTGAATTCTTCAAAAATCAGTGCTGAATCCTTAACCCCTCCCTGACAGGCAGTCATAATAGTATGACTCTTGATTTTTTTTTCCCTACCCGTTTTCCAAGAACCATAACGTTTCTATTTCTCCATCTACATAGGCAAATGAGAGGTTTTTTTTCTTTGCAGAACATGATGTACTGTGCTTTTTAATGGTCCATTGACCATACCGTTTGTGGGGGCCTTGTTTTTATGCCATTTACCATTCAATATTAATGTTGTGCCCCCCGTATTCTGCAGGTCGATACAATTCTAGCAATACCAAATATGTAGGGTTTTCGTTATGTTTTAGTACTTTTAAAAAAATACAATCACTCTCTACAAAAGTATTTAGTCAGCCACCAATTGTTTTTCGTACAGAATATGAACATGTTTATGTGAAGGTGGAGGGCTAATCGCAGAGAAAAGCCGTCCCCCTGCAGCCGTGTGCACAACATGAAAACAGTACAAATACCGGTCGGATAAACCGACCGGTATTTGTCCTGTTACGTGTAAACGGCCCTTTACAGTGACATGACTGCTTGAGGTTTATAAACTGCAGAGCACAAGGTTACAGAGCTCTAAAGGGTTCAAGTTGGTCAGTAACACACAAGCTCAAGTGCTAGAGATAGTACTCAGCAGAGATTGACATCACCATGGTCGGACAGGGCAGCTGGAGCAATGAGAGCAGAGGGAGATGGTTGGTAACCTAGAGGAACTTGTGTATATAAGCAGTAGATAAAATCCCTTTTATCTCCTAAACAAAGCAAAATTAGAAAAGCAATGTATTTGGTAATAGTCTTTATTTACCTTTGCCTATACAGTGGGGAACAAAAGTATTTAGTCAGCCACCAATTGTACAACTTCTCCCACTTAAAAAGATGAGAGAGGCCTGTAATTGGCATCATAGGTAGACCTCAACTATGAGAGGCAAAAAGAGAAAACAAATCCCGAAAATCACATTGTCTGATTTGGAAAAAATTTATTTGCAAATTATGGTGGAAAATAAGTATTTGGTCAATAACAAAAGTTCATCTCAATACTTTGTTATACATCCTTTGTTGACAATGACGGAGGTCAAACGTTCTCTGGAAGTCTCCACAAGGTAGACACACACTGTTGCTGATATGTTAGCAGATTCCTCCATGCAGATATCCTCTAGAGCAGTGATGTTTTGGGGCTGTCGCTGGGCAACATGGACTTTCAACTACCTCCAAAGGTTTTCTATGGGTTGAGATCTGGAGACTGGCTAGGCCTTGAAATGCTTCTTACGAAGCCACTCCTTCATTGCCCTGTGGGTGTACTTGAGATCATTGTCATGCTGAAAGACCCCACCACATTTCATCTTCAATGCCCTTGCTGATGCAAGGAGGTTTGCACTCAAAATCTCACGATACGTGGCCCCATTCATTCTTTCATGTACATGGAACAGTCGTCCTGGTCCCTTTGCAGAGAAACAGTCCCAAAGAATGATGTTGCCACCCCCAAGCTTCACAGTAGGTATGGTGTTCTGTGGATGCACTCAGCATTCTCTCTCCTCCAAACATTACAAGTTGTGTTTCTACCAAACAGTTCTACTTTGGTTTCATCTGACCATATGACATTCTCCCAATACTCTTCTGGATCATCTAAATGCTCTCTAGCAAACTTCAGACGGGCCCGGACATGTATTGGCTTAAGCAGGGGGAAACGCCTGGCACTGCAGGATCTGAGTCCTTGGTGGCGTAGTGTGTTACTGATGGTAGCCTTTGTTATGTTGGTCCCATCTCTTTGCAGGTCCTTCATAAGGTCCTCCATGTGGTTGTGGGATTTTTGTTCACCGTTCTTGTGATCATTTTGACCCCACGGGGTGAAATCTTGCATGGAGCCCCAGATCGAGGGAGATTATGCGTGGTCTTGTATGTTGTCCATTATCTAGTTATTGCTCCCACAGTTGATTTCTTCACACCAAGCTGTTTGCCTTTTGCAGATTTAGTCTTCCCAGACTGGTGCAGGGCTACAATTTTGATTCTGGTGTCCTTCGATAGCACTTTGGTCTTCACCATAGTAGAGTTTGGAGTGTGACTGTTTGAGGTTGTGGACAGGTGCCTTTCATACTGATAACAAGTTCAAACAGATGCCATTACTACAGGTAATGAGTGGAGGACAGAGGAGCCTCTAAAAGAAGAAGTTACAGGTCTGTGAGAGCCAGAAATCTTGCTTGTTTGTAGGTGACCAAATAATTATTTTCCACCATAATTTGCAAATAAATTCTTTCCAAATCAGACAATGTGATTTTAGAGATTTGTTTTCTCATTGTGTCTCTTATTAGCTGAGGTCTACCTATGATGTCAATTACAGGCCTCTCTCATCTTTTTAAGTGGGAGAACTTGCACAATTGGTGGCTGACTAAATACTTTTTTCCCTACTGAATTTCTTAAATTTGTACCTCGGTGCCATTTTTTGTGACCAATAACTTTTTTGTTCTTCCATGTATGTACTGGAGTGAGGGTGCCTTTTTGTGGGCTGAAGTGTACTTTTTATTTTTACCATTTTGGGATACGTGCAACTTTTTGATCGCTCTTTATTCAAATTGTTACTGGGCGTGACATGACCAAAAAAACCACAATTTTGGTGTTTGAATTTTTTTTCTTTTATGGTGTTTAGCATAAGTGGTAAATTATGCTATATTTTAATGAATCGTACGCGATGATACCAATTATGAGCAACTTTTTTATTTGTAACAAGGGGTATGATCTGAATTTTTTTTCATTCTTTAAAAACTTTTTTTCATTTCCACCTTTAACATTTTGTCCCCATAGGGTACTTGACCACTGGGAGGCACAATCATCTGTACACCCTTCTGCATTGTATAAAAATTCAAAAGGGTGGACAAAGATGGCGGACCTGCCTTCATTAGGCATCCATCTGCCATATAAATGGATCAGCACCCTGCGATCTAGTCATGTGGGTGCCAGTCGGAGTGAAGAACAGTGCACAGAACCCTATTTCTATTTAGGTTTGTCTCTAATTAGGAGTTACCTATATATCCAAACAGCAAGAAGGGTGTGTAGAGTGGGCTCACTCGCCGAGAGTGCTCCTTACACGCTGGGTGTCAGCTGTTAACTAGTGGCTCCAATCCCTCCTGTTCAACAGTTTAAACACAGTGATGATCACGGCCATGGGGCCTAAATGGGTGAGGAATGGTGCTGCGTTGCCAGCAACATAATCATGGGGTGACGATCGGTTGCCATGTCAGCCAGTGGCCCCATGCAGACCTTTGTAGCTGCCATGTTGGCACACTTATTTATACCATGCTGTAGGGAGGGTATAGTAGGCAATGAATGAAAAGCCTGTATTCATTCAATTAATAAAGTAATAAAAAATAACTAAAAAATCTCCACATGATTGGTATCACCACGTTCATAAAAGTCCTCGCTATTAAGGTATAACATCATTTATCCCGTACAGTGAATTTTGTAGAAGAAGAAAAAATCTCAACATCAAAGAAAACACTTTACAGTCCATATGTGAAACCTGTAGCAGGGGTGGCACCAAATCTAGAATCCAGATTTTTAACCAGTTTACATTTTCCGCAGGAGCTTACTTGCTCACTCCAAGCGATCTGGAAACTTCTCTAAGACTAGATGATTGAGCTAAGCCGGAAGGTGCTAGACATCAACTGACTATGAGACTTTGTCTTCACTTACTTCGTCCTTTTACTTTTCCCCTATACAGGTCCCACTCTAGGTTTTGCCCCGATCTTTCCCTTCTAATTTCTCTGGGGAAATTGTAAAATTTGGGGGGAAGAGGAAAAAGACCCCTGTCTCTAAACTCTGGCCGGATAAATCCAGGGCTGCAACCCTACTTGGTTGAGCCCAAATGAAAAAAGTCAATGGAAAAAACCCCGACTGAAAATGACTAAAAAAATAAATGAACTCCCTCACCTGGGTACCCATATTTATTCCCTCTGGGGCCCCCCCCTAGTTGCCTAGGTAACCAACCCCTTTGATTCCGGCTTATACCCGCACATTAACTCTTTAGGTCAAATTTTTCAGCATTTTTAACTTAGGGATTTTTATACCATCATCATTATAAATAGTTATACAGCAAAATAAAAAAATAATGGTTCCATAGCCAATACACTCAGGGACCCAAATAAAAAAAAATTTCTCGTTCCACCTCACATAGAATCTTTTTCGGGTTTCCCAGTACATTATATGTTATGGCCCATGGCACCCTTTTAAAAAGAAAAATTTTGTCTCACAAAAAACAAGGGCCCCCATATGGGTTTTATAGGGGGGAAAAATAAAAAAAAATTAAGGGGTTTTGGGGAAAACGGGGAGAAAACAAAAACCCAAAATCCAAAAATAGATGCTACCTGAAGGGGTTAATAACTATCCCACAATGAGAAAGTGATATGGTTTGTAAATGATGACTGTCCTGGAAGTGGTTTATATTGGGGAATCATAACGTGTATAAATGTGGTGGGAAAACTGTTTGGGCAGTCAGTTTATGCTAACAGCTAAGGGAAGAAGGTCCCTCCTACTGGGCTGACCCAAAAAGTAGGAGAACAAAAAATTTTTTACATACCCATGGCCCAAGGGTTGTTTCTCAGTGCTTTATTAGAAAGTTATTTTTTTGTGTTTAAAAACAGGTTAAATACTCGTCCCGAAAAAAATGTTCATATTTTGTGGGTTTTCAGATAAAATTTTTTATGGGATTTTAGGCACCCCTTTTTGATTTTTGGGGTTTTCGATGTGGTTTTTATTCTGACATTCAAATTTTCTGCCAGGGCAGTTTCGAGGCATGGGGTCCCCATCCCAAAAAAAAAAGCCCCAAAAATTTTGTGAAAGGGATTTTGGCATGCTTTGAAGCTCCATTGTTTTTTTTTTTGGGCATTTTACTCACCAGAGGGCTTTGGGTTTTTGAAAACGATTATTATCGGGAAAAATTGAAATCGGCACGGTTTTTATGTTGATGGATTTTTTTTTGGGTCACGCGAAAAAATTTTGGTTAAAATCTGCGCATAAAAATAAATTAAATCGCGCCATTTTCGGCGCTTTTCCCGTCATTTTGGCGGCCCCGGGAAATCAGTTTGAGTTTGAGGGGGGGTGAGCTGGGGGTTTCGAAGTCCATTCTGGGGTGTGTTTTTGGTTGGGGAAAGGGGTGGAAAAAAAAACAATTTTCCCCATTTTACCCTGAACAAACCCCTTCCCGTTTATGATCAAAATGTGTGCGGGGTATTAAAAAGAGGGCGTGTGTCGGTTTTTTTCTCTCAAAAAAAGCTAGCGGAAAAACCCGTTTCTTTGTTAAAACAGGGCAACTATGCTTTTAGCTGTGAACAAATTTGAAAATTAGGTTAAAAATTTGAATTTTCAGTTTTTAGTTACTTTGGGCCCGAGAATTTTAAAGGGGAAACTTTGCTCCCCTTTTTTTCTTACAATAGGGGTACAGAACTTTTCTAGTAACCCCCAAAGGAAAATTTTTTGGTGCAAAAAAAAACCCCATTTTATTATCCGTACAAAAATTTAATTTGGTTTAGTTAAATTTTGGGGGGGCCCTTTTTGTTTAAAAAAGACCCATCTTGTACGGGATATTACCCTACAGAAAATTTTCTAGTAATTGCAGGTTTTATTTCATTTGGTGCAAAAAAACCCCTTTTATTATCCGTATACATTTTTAAATTTGGTGTTTTTTTTTTTTTTTTGGTTTCGGCCCCCGTTTTGTTTTTTAGAGCCCCCCTTTTTAAATTAAAATTTTTTAAAACAGAAATTTTTTAGTCACCGCAGGTGTATTTTTTAGGTGCAAAAAAAACACGTTTTATTAGCCGTACACAATTTAATTACGTGTTTTTCACTGTTGGCGCAGCCCAGCTTTGTTCAAAGACCCCCATTTTTTAGTTTCATAGGATACGATTTTCTAGTCATGCAGGTGTATTTATAGGTGCAAAAAACATCGTTTTATTATCCGTACACAATTTAATTACGTGTTTTTCCACTTTGGGCGCAGCCCTGTTTGTTCAAAGACCCATTTTTTTCTATCAATAGGATACAGCACTTTTCTAGTCACCGCAGGTGTATTTATAGGTGCAAAAAATCACGTTTGTTATTACGTATCACAAATTGAATTAGGTTTAGTTCACTTATGGCACAGGCCATTTTTGTTAAACGACCCATCTTTTGTACTTTTATATTACCATACAGAAAATTTGCTTAGTAATTGCAGGTGTATTTCTAGGTGCAAAAAAACCACCTTTTATTATCACGTATACATTTCAAATAGGTGTTTTTTTTACTTGGTGCGGCCCAGTTTTTGTTCGTTTAGAGCCACCTTGTACTAAATTTGAATACAGAAATCTCTTGTACTCACGCAGGTGTATTTATTTATAGGTGCAAAACACATATTTATTATCGTACACAATTTAATTAGTTTAGGTTCACTTTGGGCAGGCCCATTTTTTAAAAAGGACCCATCTTGTATGGGGGGGAAATTTAATTTTACCATACAGGAATTTGCTTGTAATTTGCAGGTGGTTCTTCATTGGTGCATAAAAAACCTTTTATTATCCCGTATACATTTCAAAGTAGGTGTTTTTTTTACTTTGGTGGGCCCAGTTTTGTTCATAGAGCCACACTGTACTTTAAATTTGTACAGAAATTTTGTAGTTACTGTTGGTGTATTTTATTGGTTGCAAAAACACGTTTGGTTATCCGTTAATTTTAAATCGCTGTATTCTGCACGTTGGTGCGGCCTTAGTTTTTTCCAAATAGCACGTTGTTACGACAATTCTGATAGAAAAAATTTTCTAGCAACTGTTCTTGTTTGTTCATTGCTGCAAAAAAACGCAATTTCTTCATCCGTGTAACTTCTGAATAGTTTTATTTGCGCTCGTTGATCTCAGTTTGGCACACTTGTATGATATTTTGTTTAAAACTATAAATTTCCTAGTCTATGGGCAAGTTGTAAATCCCTGGGATGAAGGGAGAACACTGTTTGATTTTGGTCTTACGGTTCTTCACAAGACCGCATTTCAAAGGTATTTCGCTAGAAACATTGCAGTTTCTTATCTAGTTGGCTGTGGAAATTAGAGGGATTTAGAATAGCTCGTGATTTGCCGTCTTTTATAAGAGACTTTCAAAAAACTTTTCCTACCTTCTTATATTTTATCCTTTCTGAACATGGAGCGAAAGTGCAGGTGGTAAGCGAGCAAAGAAGAGGGTTAGGACATGGATGGAGAGGTACGAGAGGAAGGTTGTCCTTCCAGTGCTGGCGACAACACGCTTGCCAGCGGATCATCGAGTTGCAGGACGTCAGGCCTGTTCATCGACGGGTCAGGGCCCTGTGAATCTCAGTATTGAAAAACAGCGTCGCCATTTACTGTTCTTCAGTGGTTAATGAACATGCATCCAGCTGTCTTTACCTTCGTCCTCCCCAGTCACAAAGCCACAAATGTCGTCATCAGCATCATCAGCATCCGTCCAAACATGAAGCGTAGGCTCAGGCCCAAAAATATCACTCGTGTACCCGCCTCTGTGGATAATCCATTTTCTGAAGACCTCTTTGATGACAAAATGCGGGTTGGGGTCAGAGGCATTTCCGAAGACCAAGAGGCCAAACAAAGAGGATGATTTTGTCGGCTCTGGATGCCCAGCCCAGTTACCGATGCCAATCAAAGAGGAGGAGAAGGAGGGCAGGTCAATCAGCAAAAATCCGGGGCGGGTCGGCAACGCTTTGCAGTGCCTCTTGCTTGTAGCCCGCAAGCTCCTGGATGCAGAATGTCAGGGACGACCAAGTCACCTGTGTTGATGATGATTGATGACGATATTGCGGATCAACGTGGTCTTTTCCAGCGAATTTGCTTCGCGATGCGCTCATCACTGGACGAGGAGCAAGGTTGATGGGGGTAGTGTCAGTACGGGGTCCCTCTCAAAAAGGGATCGTAGAGGGCGGTCGCAGAAGTCCGCTGAAATGATTCGAAGCCACGATCGCGGAAACACCGTCCTGGCTTATCGCCTGTCGAAAAGGTCCAGGAACCTTCTCAAGATCTAGGCTTTTTTGAGCAAAGCCTCTGATTCACCCAGCAATGTCATATGCCGCCTGTGCTGTAAACGCATCAGTAGAGGCAAGAATCTTAGGTGTTTAACCACCACAACATGTCAAGTCACATGGAGCGAATGGCATAGTTGAAATGGAGGAACACTTGGCCCAAAATAGGACAGACTGATGGCCTGGGTTTCCAACCACTGTACACCTCTGTCTCTGGCCTACTTCTCCTCTGCCCACCACCAAGGCATTCCTCAGCTGCCCATGTCTATCAGAGTATGATCGGGGATCAGCTCAGGTTCAGCCTCACCGTCGACCGAGTTACACCAGCAACCACCAGAGAACCATCCTACCCATTCTCCTTCTCCGTTTGACGACCTGCATGCGCACAGCGGCCAGTCTAGCAGCCTGCCTTTGTCTTTCAGGTTTGGGAGCAGAAGAAGAAACACTTTATCCAAAACCATCAAAGCCAAAAGCCTGAATGTCGGCATTGCCAGGCTTTTGGCCTTGGAAATGTTGCCTTTCCGGTCTGTTGGACCACAGATGGGTTCGCCAGTCATGGCCCTTGCCTGCCCCCAAATACCAGTGCCGAGCAGGCATTTCTTTGCCGGATGAAAAGCCGTCTCCCTGCCCTGGCCAGCCAGTGTCATCTAAAATTTCAAGCGCGTTGTCTGTATCTGTGCCCGGCAATGTTCCATCTGACCACCGTACATGGACTAGTAGCAAGGCCAAGGCCGCTATATCTCTGTGACAGCTTACTGAGTGAGCTGGGGTGGATGTCCTCTGGTGGTGATGGTGGCTTCTCAGGCTCGGCGCACGCTCTTCAAAAACCGCAGGAATAGTGCAGGGTTCTTTCCCCCAAGGTCCTCTAGGTGGCATCACGTGCCCAGAGAAACCAGGCCATGTTGGAAATTATTCTGTTGGAGACCATCACAACACAGGTCAGGAGCTGTGGACGGCTCTCAGCAACGAGGATACCGAGCGTGACTGGGTGACAAGAACCTGGTGACAGGCAAGGTGGTGTGCGATAACAGTAGAGATCTGTGGCCGCCTTAAGATCGGTAGGCTGGAAGCACATTCCTCTTGCCTGGCAAATGTCATCAACCTTGTCGTCCAGAAAAATTTCTAAAGGACTACCCGGGGTCTGGACTGCCTGCTGAGGAAGGGCTCGGGTCTGAGTTCGCATTACGCCGTTCGCACCCTGCTTTCGTCCGCCTGGCTGCGTTTGAAGCTTCAGCTCGGCCTCCCGTCAACCGTGTCATTCGTTGCGTGGACCACACTGGAATTCACCCACCAAAATGTTCCAGCGATTGTGGGAAATAGTGTTCAGCGCAATGTCATTAAGCAGCACCGAAGTGACACATGGCATGACAAGCCGCGGTGCGACCTCGGGGTGTTGAGCCACGAGAGTGGAGGCAGGGGAAGAGCTCCTGCACCATCCTTGCCAGTTTTGAAAGAAGCCACCAAAAGGTCAGTGGGGGACAATCCCCTTGTCGCTAAAGCATTGTGGTGATCTTAGTTCTGGAATGATTTTTGGGCCCTCTCTGAAAATTCCCCCCCCCCCCCAGGTCCCCCCCGGACGGAGGGGGGAGACGGACAAAGATGCGGACCGGGGCCTTTCTTTTCGTCGGGAAACCAAAGGGGCCCACAGTTTCTCAATTTTAACCCGGGCTTCATTTTGGCAGTGGTTCGGGGGGCCAGGGGTAGTGCAAGGCAGGGCCCCCAGCTCTTTAGGGTGAATCATTGAGGCAAAGGGCAGGGCGGGGTTGAAAACTGTGACGGAGGAAAAAGGGGGAGGAGGGAGGGGGAGGTATTCCTTTAAAACCGGCGGGTTTCCCAGGTTCCCCTTTCCTTGGAAAAAAGGGGTTTTGGGGGGGAATTGAGGCGGGGGGGAGGAAAATGGGAAAAATTTCCGTTTGCTGTGCCCCTCCAAAAAAAGAGGCTTGGGAAATTTTAAGGGTCCATTCCCCACATGAGTGCTTGGTAGGGTCCATTTCCCCAACCTGATCCCCGCCCTTAAAGGGCCCTTTTAAATGGAAACAAAAAGTTACTGGGGGGCCACCCCCCCCCCGGATCCCCCGGGAAAAAAAAAAACTCGCACTTTCCTTCCACCCACCAAAAAAAGAGTAAAAAGCAGGAAAAAGGAGACCTTGCTGATTGATACAACTGGAGTCATTGTTGCATTCTGCTTCCACGTTCTTCAAATGTCACGGTGGTGGAACATCGTCAGCGACGTTGACAGCCGTTAGAGTGGACAAGTAGCGTAGTGGCAGCAGCAGCAGCAGGCAATGTGGCAGAAGCTAATGGGTGCACCTCTGGCCATCTTTATTTACCACCTCACCAACGCAGTAATGCAGGGCACAATACAACACACGAGACCAGCTTAAGATCATGGTGCACGATATTGCGTTTCTAACACCGATGTTTTTGTAGGTGTTCCGACCCATCGACTTTGGTATCCAAAATGGAAATGGGGCCGAGCTCGCTTCGCCACGCCATAGAGGTGTTGTCCTGCCCAGCAGCCAGAGTCATATCTGAGCGGACCTCAGCACAGCTGGGAGGAGTCAATTACAAACAAAGCATCCTGCTTTCCTCAGATAATTTGGGATCGTTTGACTTTCATCAAGATGAATCAGGCATGGATTCTGATGATGTTGTGGCCTAATTGCCGAGGTCACCGATTAGTTGCCGGTTACTTCAAAAACATTCCTCTTCAAACAGAAATGGTTTCCTCTTGAAAAATGTTTTTTAAAATGATCATTTCTTCTGCAATTTTTATCTCAGTTCCCAAAAGATCATTTTGCTGGTTTTGCGGTCTGGTGGAGACTGTAAAAGACACAAGGTTTCATGACAGAAACGTATTCCATTTACTCCTTATCTTTTCGCCGTTGTCCAATGGGTTTTGGGGTCATGTTGCTGTGAGATACAGCTATAATTATGGTCCTTTGGAACAGAAATGTTTGCTTCTAAGTGGCAATTCCTCCATCACAATTTTTAATAGTGGCTAGATGGACATATTTATAATTTTTTGGGTCATTGTAGCTGTGAGATACAGCTATATTCATGGTCATTTGGAAACATAAATGTGGCTTTAAAGTATGATTTTCCTCACATTTTTTATAGTGGACTGAGAAGTCATTTTTATAATTTTTGGGGTCATGTTGCTTTGAGATACAGCTATTATCATGGTCCTTTGGAACAGAAAAGTGTCTTCTAAGTGGCATTTCTCTCTCACAATTTTTAACAGTGGCTGAGAATTCATTTCTATAATTTTTTGGGTCAAGCTGCTTTGAAATGCAGCAATACTACAGGTCCTATTATAAAAAATATGTGGTTTCTACCAGACATTTGTTCTTCCAATTGTCAAGTAGACATGAAATATAGGGTGAAATCCCAGTGTGTTGCCAAGTCAACAATGGACGGTTGACTGGGAGGCCCAGATGACGCTGCAATGCTGCCAGTCATGCCGAAGAGGGTGAAACGCCGTTAAATGTGAGCTAAGACCTCGAGGACCTTTCTCAGCAGACAGTCAAGACCCAGGTAGCGTGAGAGATTCTGTACAAACTAGATTCATGAATGTGCCAGGCAAAGGGATGTGCATAAGTTTACCAATCTTAGGGCAGCAAGGGAGATTTTTCCCTGTTGTGCACACCACATTGCCTGGCGCCAGGTTCTTAGACAACGACACTGGTCGGACACATTAATTTGAGAACAGCCTGGTTTCTCTTGCCACTTGATGCTACCCATCAGGTTGGGGATATTGATGGACTTTTGGTGGACACAGATTCAGCACAAAGCGCTGGAGATCTTTTCTGCCACGTGGACTGGCCAGGGCAATGGTCAGCTTTTTGGCAAGAAATACCTGCTTGGCATCTGATTTTGGGGGCCATGCCAGGCATGAGTTGTGGGCGGAACCCATCTGTGTCCACCAGGGTGGAAATGCAACATTTCCAAGGCCAAATACCTGGCAATGCTGACATCCAGGCTTTTTGGCTTTGGGGATGGTTGGGGTTAAAGCGTTTCATGTGCTTCCACACCTGGTACACAGAAGGTTGGCTGGCCCAGATGGCCGTGGTTTGGGTGCAGGTTTTAAAACTGGTGGAAGGAGAAGGGGAGCCGTGTCTCTGGTGGTGGGAATTCGTCCACCAGTGTCTAGGGACTGGGATGGTGCTTGCTCATGCTGCTCCGGCTAATCGGCTGCAGAGGAACCCGCTCTTGATCTTGGAAGTGGTGGAGGAGGAGTCAGAGAATGTCACAGTGGTTGGAAGGCCCAGGATCTCCCGTATGGCCTTTTTTCTCCAAGTGACTCTTCCACAGGAATTCATGCTTTACAAGCTGTGCCTGTTCATGTTCTGGTGGTTTAAACGCTTTAGGATTCTTTCTTTACTGACGCATTGTGGCATGCCGACCATATAACGTCGTTGGGCGAATCTCAGGCTTGATCGAAAAGGCCAAGTTCACAGATCTAAGAACCTCTTTGATTGGTAAAACATAGTAGCGGTGTTCCAACTGCCCACCACTGACCAAGGCTGGTGGATTAATGTCAAGCGGACTTGTTGCAACACTGCCTCTTCCATTCTGAGGCCGGACCCACACTGGAACACTACCCCTTCATCCTCCTCTCCCACTGAGGAGCACTCACAAGCTGCTGCTGTAAATATCACATTGGATCCTCAATGTTTATATCATCATACAGGTGCACTTCCTCGTCCTGACCGTCTAATTCCTCAGCTATGGGCTATAAGCCCACAGGCACTGTGAGGCATGCTCACCCACTCTGGATTTCTGCCAACGTTCCAGATCCATTCTCCTCCTGATGAGGGCCTCGCGATTGGGCGTCAGAGAAGACAAAATCATTCTCTTTGGCCTCTTGTCTTTTGAAATGCCTTCTGGACCTCAAACGGCACTGTGTCATTTAAAGAGGTTTCAGAATATGGATTATCCACAGTGGTCTGTACATTGGATGACATTTTGGACTATGTTGCTTCAGGTTGGACATGATGTTGATAACGACATTTGTGGCATTGACTGAGAGGACGAGGAGGTGAAACCATTTGATGCAGAAGTTGTGTTATACCACTGAAGAACAGATTGGATATTGCTTTCAGTTAATCAGACGCACAGGGAGCCAACCAAGCAAAGGACAGGCCTGACAGTCCTGCAATGATGATGTTCTCGTTGTGTGTTGTCTTGGAGCACTGGGAAGGAGCGCTTTCTCTGTACCTCTAGCTCACGTCCTACCGCACCTCCTTTCTCCCTTCAACACTCCGGTTCACTTCATGTTCAAAATATAAATATTAAAAACGATCAAGATTTTGTTCACAGTCTCTTATTGGAAGAACTGCACTCTCAAAGATAGCAAATCACAAAAAAAAAAAATATAAAAAAGTGTTCTAAATCCCTATAATTTCAAACTGGCAAATAGGATTATAAAAAGAATTTTTTCTATGAAAATCTGTGGAAATGGAGTCTTATGGAATAATCTGACAGCAATCAACAGTGTACTTAAAGGGGTTGTTGCTATGAAGTTAAAATTGATGTGGGAAGCTTGAAATGAAATAACATACATTTTCACATTCATATTATTAAAAATTCTGCAACGGTATTTGGTCAGCCATGCTCAGACCATCACTTCTCCTCTCAGGCAGAGCTACTGAGTGTTCAAAACCCCAGGTGTTGCCCACTCTACTCCTGCCCTCTGTATCCCTTAGTAATTTAGTTAAAACGTGCCAAATTAATAAAAAGAAAATCAGTTGAGGTATGTGACATTGATAAAGAGAAAAAAAACAGGTTTGCTGCCTGCAGGAATTTGAACTAGGACCCTGTGCTGGAGGCAAAAAACTTTACCTCTCAGCTACTCACAATGCTTGATATAAAAGAACCTTTCTTGAAAAACCACATTTAGCGCAGCTAAAATGTAACAAGTCACTGGGTCCAGATGGACTTGACCATTGGGAGTATTATAAATATTTAATGATATTATCATACCCCACCTAATCTGATGTTCTTAACTCTATCATCAAGAAAGGTAGTCCGAGGAAGATTCTAGTGCTATCATATCACGATCATAAACCTGGGAAAACCCCAGCTGATCAAATCCACAAATTACAGACCCAATCATTTAATTAATTCGGATATGAAGATTTCTCTAAAATCCTGGCGAGGAGAATCTATGATATCCTTTCCATTTTAAATACACAAGATCAAGTGGGGCTTCTTTGTTAAAGGTAGGCAGACAAGAGACTGCATAAGTTGGGTTTAGATATTTCAGGGTCGCATCAGATCAAAAACTACCCTTTGCTCTTTTGTCTCTGGACTGGAGACGTTGACCGCATAAAATTGGGACTATTTATGAGAAAGATTTTACAAAATATTTGGTTTCCAGGAGGATCCTTTCTGCTATTATGTCCTTTTGTATACCTGCCCTTCTGCCATTGCCAATGTCAAATCGTCAGGATTTCTCTCGGAACTATTTCATATTTCCACTTGGTACCAGACAAGGGCTGCCCTCTGTCACCTTAATATATGACATTTGTACAGAACCTTTAGCAGAACATATCAGAAGGGTTGGGAGGATTGTTGGGGATTAAAATTATGATGAAAGTCACATAAGGTTAGCTTATACGCTGGACAACATATTGGATAATGAGTCACTCTCTCCGGAATCATCAACTCCAGGTACTTCGTGATCTTTTAAATAGATACGCTCATATTCCTTAATTAAGTTAAATTTAAAAAAGCATTGCTTACCAATACATTGTCAAAAAGTCATTAAAGTGTCAACTCCCTAATATCAGCTTTATTTGGGCAGACAAGGAGTTCCCTATTTAGGAATAAAATTGTACCCAGATATACCACATTCATAAAATGTAGAGAAGCCTTTACTTTTCTCTCTAACAGGTGGATTCAGAGGCTCAGTCCATTTCCCCTTATGTCATGGCTAGCCGCATAAACTTGTCCGAAATGCTGCTCTTGCCCCAAGTTACTTGTATGTGGGCTAGGCACTCCTGTTCATTTTCTCAACTCTTTGCTTGCCACTCTTCAAAGTCAAATCCTAAAATTTGTTTGGGGATAAAAAAAAACTAATTGGAAATCCAAAAACCAAATATTTATATAGGAGAAACTCTGAAGGGGGCCATCTTTCGAGTACCAAACCTACAACATATAATCTGGCCTCATTCTAGAAACCTTTGTTTTTTTCCATTGAACTCCACCGAAACAACATCATTGGTCCAGTATGAAACGCCTACTATTTGGAAAGGATCATTTAAAGACCACCTAATAGCCATGCTTCTAGGGGCAACCCCATGAAAATTCACGTTGCTTATCCAACTACATGCAGTGCAAGTGGCATAAATGTGTAGTTCTTAAAAAAAAGAGTCTCCGATTGAAAAACCTCACTGTCCCTTATCAGCCCTACAATTACTCCTTCGTGATTCTCCAGCTGAATCGTGGGTTCCTTTAGGACTTACGGAAGTTAGGGACTTATTTCAGAAAGGCCGCTTTAATAAGTATGAAGATTTAGCGCGAAATTATTTAGTCCCGCAAAAACACTTTCTTTTGTATATTTACAATTGCGGGACACTTAATACAGGACTTACTGCTGGTCTATGTCCCACCCCCAGCGTCCTCACCATTTAACACTTTCCTATGGAAGAACCAAGGGGAAAAAAAGGGTTATCTGTTGTGTATCGCTCCCTGATGGATGTATACACACATACTAAACCTAAATATGCTTTGAAATGGGAAATGAAGTTAATTAAATCGTACTGGGTGCTAGAGTGGATTCAGATAGCTAATGTAACCTCCAAATTCTCTAGATGTGTCAACCATATAGAACTTTCTAGGAAAATTCACCTTCGCTGGTACTTAACTCCAAACAGGGTTTCTCATATGGTCCCTGGGTCTTCCCACCTCTGTTGGAGAAATTGTGGCCTTAATGGCTCTCTCTTGCATATGTGGTGGAGCTGCTCTCTAACCCAACCCCTTTGGAAATATGTAGAGAATCTCCTGACGGAAATCTTTCAATGGAATATAACCTTAACCCCAGAGCGAGCCATATTAGACCTTACATTTGAACATGTTCCTTATATCTTTCATACGATCCTATCACACATGTTGATAGCCACCAGGATGACAACTGCAGCACACTGGAAAACTGCTCATCTTCCTAATATCAATGAAGTCATACATAGAATCAATAATCAGTTCCACTGCGAAACCAGTTTAGTGGTCCTCTTTTAGTGACTAAGGTTAGAAATAACTGGATGCTTTGGTCCTACTGTAAGTATGCCCTTTAGTGTCCTCCGCTGAAAAGTTATGTGTTAAGGTTAGGTGCTAATATTATCTTAATTTTATTTGATCTGTTCATTGTTAGTATTATAGAACTTTTATGTCTATTTAATATATTAATTTAATTGAAATATGGTTGCCTTACTTGTAGATGTCTTTTGATACTGCGTTAATGTTTACTTGATGATATGGCACTGATTTTTTTAACCATACTGTCTCACCCCCTCTCCTCTTCCCTATCCCCTGTTATTTGTCATGCTTTTTTTTCTGTAACTGCTCAGTACTTTTGTTATTATGAAACCAATAAAGTTTGCTGAAAAAAATAGACCTTTCTTTGACTACAGAGGAAAGGCCTGGTGATGTCAGCCTGCTGGGTTACATGATATGCAATTCAAACAAATCACACACGCACCCTTCTGAGCACACAGAGCTGAAGAGCTGGATATAGGAGGTATGAAATGAGATTGTGGCAAAACCCCTTTAAATGCCTGTACTTTACAATTGGGAAATAGGAGTAGAAACAGAATTTTTTCTATGGAATATCTGTGAAATGGGGTGCTATGGCAGAACCCTGATAGCAAATAAACAGTGCTCTTAAATACTTTGCAACTGGCAAATAGGATTATAAACCAAATTTTTTCTATGGAATATCTGTGAAATGGGGTCTTATGGAAGAACCCTGACAGGAAATCAACAGTGTTCTTAAATACCTATACTTTGCAATTGGGAAATAGTATAGAAACATATTTTTTTCTGTGGAATATCTGTGAAATGGGGTGTTATGGAAGAAGCCAGATAGCAAATCAACAGTGTTCTTAAATGCCTATACTTTGCAACTGGCAAATAGGATTTATAAAAGAATTTTTTTCTATGGAATATCTGTGAAATGGGGTCTTAAGAAAGAACCCTGGCAGTAAATCAACATTGTTATTAATTGCCTATACTTTGCAAATGGCAAATAGGAGTAGACATAGAATTTTTTCTATGGAATTTCTGTGAAATGGGGTCTTAGGGAAAAAACCCCTGCAGTAAATCAAATGTTTTAAATGCCTATACTTTCAATAGGCAAATAGGAAGTAAAAACTTTTTTTTTTATTTTGATTTTTTGAATTATTTTTCTATGAATTTCTTTTCTTTCTATGGCAGATGTGCTGATGGTGTCTTCTGCAGTGGCTGGACTCCCAAAACAGGAGAAATTAACTTTTGGGCACTCTGAATAAAGATGGGTAAAATGCAGCAAGCTATACAAAACTACACACTATAGAAAAGCTATACAAAACTCCCTAACTGTTGATGTGTATGATTCCCTAAGCTAGCTGTCCTCCAGCTCCCCCATCCCGACTAATCTGACTAGCAGCTTATCCTGTGTAAAATCGCTAGAAAATGGTGTTTCTGCCTGCTGGCAAACAAGCACACAGAGGCAGCAGTGTGTTCATTACAAAGAGTAAAGTCGAAATGGCGTTCAACAGGAAATACAGTGACAGACACATAAGACGAACATGTGAGTTAAGCAGCCAATGAGCGCCATACAGCCTCAGTGGTGACGTTTTTGACCCCCCTCTGTGCTCTTCACTGATTGATGGCTGTCAAAAGTACCGGAAGCAGCTTAAAGTCAAAGTGAAACTGACGTGGCGCATCGATCGGCAGTCTCAAGTGCGATGTTTGTGGGGAGCTACAGTTCATTGTGGAAAGCATGAATGCCAACACCTAAAAAAGCATGAGTGCACTAAAATGTGAGATGGTGCCTAAAATATATCCTCATGAAAATGTGACCCCAAAAGCTGGATAGTGCTCCTCCTGTTTTGAGACTTTTGGTTCAGCCAAATAGCAGACTGGGGTCAAATATGGAATATTTCTAATGTTGGCAGAATCAGTGAAATCAATGTTGCTTTGCATTTTCTTGGTAACATCTACTGTGTTCCAGTAAACAATGGATTTAAAATGAAAATCTGCAAAAGAATATATAAATTTAGAAATTTCCCTTTCACCTTGCTTTAGTTTCTGCTAAACTCCCAAAGAGTTAACAAACTTCCTAAACTCTGTTCTGAAAACTTAGAGGAGTGCTATTTTTTAGATAGAGTCGTTTATGGTTGTAACATACAGCCCCCCAAAGCCATGTCAGAACTGCACTGGACCTTAAAAAATCTGTGTTGCAAATGCAAAAAATTTATACCAAATTTATAAGCCCCTTAATGTCGTAAAAAAACACATTTAAACAAATTATGCCAACATAAAGTAGACATATAGGAGATGCTAGTTATAAACTATTTTGTTTGGAATAACTATCTGTCTTACACACAGAAAAGTTTTGCAAATTTGGCAAAGCTTTCATGACATTTTGATACTTTTCACATATAAACAAGGATTGTATGGACCAAAATGTATTACTAACTTAAAGCACAATGTGTCATGAGAAAACTCACTGACTCACATGGATGGTAAAATCACTAAAAAGTTTTTTCCACATAAAGTAACATATGTAAATTTGTTTTGTTCCGAATTTATTTGCAATGAATCGCAATAAAAAAACAGCTATTTCCTGGCTGCAGAGAGCCTGTATGGTGTTGTAGAACATTGTGCCATGCAGAAATGTAACGGTTCGGTGGATCCGCTGGACCACCGCAAGCAGTGGTAGTTAAGCCACGCCAGGGAACGGAATCTAAGTAGCCCCCGGTTTTCACCAGAGCCCGCCGCAAAGCGGGATGGACTTGCTGCGGCGTGAGGCTACCAGGTCGTTACCCCTGACGTGACTTGCTTGCGGTGGCGGCCGGGGTACAGCGTGGTACAAAATCGTAATCCAAAGGCGTAGTCGGGGACAGGCAGAAGGTCAGGGCAGGCGACAGAGGTTCGTGGTCAGAGACGGGCAGACGGTCAGGGCAGGCGGCAAACAGGCAAGGTCAGGAAACATAGCGGAACGGACTGGTACACGGATAAACAATACGGACTCAAGGACACTCCAAACTCACTCTAAGCACACCAACAATCTGGCAGCGACTGCTAGGGGCGTAACCCTTAAATAGAACCAACGTCCGGAAAACAACCAATTAATGGGACACTGGCCCTTTAAATCTGAGCCAAGTGTCGCGCATGCGCGCTAGGGGACGGGCACGAGCACGGCAGTCAGGACGGCCGGGAGCGGCGTTCACAGGAGCGGGGCCAGGTAAACAAGCAGGCGCCGGGACCGCGGGCACAGGGGTGGTCGTGGGCGACCGCGATGCCCGCGCCGAGTCCCCTGCGGGGAGAGGACCGGTTTGCAGCGGCAGCGGCACCCGCGACCGCCGTGACAAGAAATATGCATAGGGAGCGTGGTTTGGTATTGAAACAATTCTGTGTTTTAGTATGACACGCAGATAACAGGCGCCGCTCTTATAACTGCTTCACACTTCCCTTATCTGGGCAATTACGGGATCAAACCTGACCAAATAACTGAAGTGGGAACGCAGCTTGACAGGGAAATGTGAGTGCCAATTAGAAAGAACCAAGCAGAGGGCCAAGATCCCACTATAGCGTCAAAGAGCGCACTCCTTTTATACCGTCATCAGATGATTCCACAGATTGTGACACCTGTTCTGTTAAACGCTGATACATGTAGAGCCCCCACTCCCCGACAAAGTGGAGAGGGCGTCGGCGGTAATTTTGCATTGACGTCACTGATCATTTTGCTCTTCCTTTTATCCGTTAGTGTCCACTTTCAATTCAGTCAGTAATCCCACAGTATTGCTAAAAATGTAACATGAGTTGATTCAAAACAGGGATGACAAGTAAATGGAATATTTGCATGTCTCCTGTGTTTTTGTATCTACTCACAAGTGTCACAAATTTACTCTTTGGCACAGAGAACAATATCCCAAAATAATAACCTGCCTGTAATGGAGATGTGTGTATATGACAAATACACAAGCTGTATTTCAATGGTGTTTCACCTTATAAGTGAACAGTTAACTCTCTGGTGCAGAGAACAATATCCCAAAATAATAACCTGCCTGTAATAAAGATGTGTGTATATGACAAATACACGAACTGTATTTATAAGTAAAAAAAAGTAACTTTTTGGTGCAGAGAACAATATCCCAAAATAATAACCTGCCTGTTATTGAGATGTGTATATGACAAATACACAAGCTATATTTCAAAGATGTTTCACCTTATAAGTGAAAAAAGTAACTCTTTGGCACAGAGAAGAATAACCCAAAATAAAAAACGCTGGTTAAGGAACATGTGTGTATATGACGCACACACACTGTGTAGTTGAAAGGTATTTCACCCCAGCAATTATTAAATCGGAAGTATTTGGCACAGAGTGCAATCTATTGCTGCTGCAGAGAGATCCATGTACATAAGAGACACAATGGTAAGTGGCAGAATGTAAAATGGCTGCCTTATTTATAGGGATGTGACGTCACAGAATCTGTCTGGCTGCTGATTGGCTGCACATATGCATTGCATAGCATTGAGGGTGTCCCTTTCTTTCTCCCATAGCTCTTTGTCCCATGTTACTCCATGTGCTCCTGGCCATTTTAGAAAAAAAGACGATTCGTTAATACGAATCTCCAGGCAATTCGGCTTTGTTTAGAATCCAATTTTTCCTGAAATTCAAAACGAATTACACTTCGTCAAATTAGATTCGCTCATCCTTATGTAATATTTGAAAAATAGGGCTCTGTCATGAAGGCCAAAACTGGCTGGTAAGAGGTTAAAACTAAATATTTTTATTGAATAAAACCATTTTTATGCATCGCTATTTTCTGTTAGCCATAACTTTTTTATTTTCATGTATATAGAGTTATGTAAGGGCATTTTTTTGCAGAACAAAGTGACATTTTATTTGGTACAACTTTTGGGTTTATCGTGCGGGTTTAATAATGTGAAAAATTTAAAGGCAAGGTTGTTTCACATGCAGCAAAACCAGACATTTGTACTATAGGTTTGATATTTTTGTAATGGGGAAAGGGGAGTGTACGTGTGTTACTTTACGTATAATTTTTTTTTCATTCTTTTTATTTTTTGTTACAATTTTTTATGTTTTTTACTTGTCCCTATGAGGAACTAAACTGAGCGATCATTATATTGATGGTGTTATACAGTACAATGTAGTTAGAGATGGGCGAATCGATTCTAACGAAGTGGAATTCGTTTAGAATTTCAGGAAAACTTCGGTTCTGAACAAAAGTCAATTTTGGGGTACTTCAGTGAACGAAGTGGTTTTTTGATTGATAAAATGGCTCGAGCTCAGGGCGCTACAGGGGGCAAACCCACTCGGGGAAGGAAGAAGGGCATAGCCTGCATGACAGTGCAGAGTAAGCCAATAAAGGACCGGGGGGATTCTGTGACGTCACCGCACTATAAACCCCGGGGCGCGACCTGGGGCTCAAAACCGCTCTCACTGTATGTCGGGAAGGTGCTGCCGCGGCTGATTGTTACTGAAAACTGATTTTATACAGCGATTTTTGTGGGGTCTCAGCTTGTCTCAGAGACTGCTTCTTAATGTTCTATTTCTGTTTTTTTGGTGATTGGATCTGAAGTCCGTGTGTGTCCACTGCAGCTGAATTTAAAATTTTTAAATGTTATTGCTCCAGACATTGAATACCCAAAGGGGGATCTAAGCCAGTTCTTTGTATTCTTTTAAAAGAAACGCTTTTTATAATAAAAATCCCACTTCTTTTTTTGGCGCAATTCTTTTGCCAATTTACATCCAGGGGTTAATTAAGGTTGTTCTCTGCTGTTTGACCCCAAGAAACCATTTTTTTTACCCCCAAAAAATAAAATTTTTTCCTGTAGCATAATTAAAAGAAAAGGGTTTAATTAAATTTTTTTCTCTTTTTTGTGTAGCGTAAAAACCACGAAATTTGTAACACCTACAAAGCTAGTTTTTTTCCTGCTGTAAATTTCTTTTGCGAAATTTAACCCGGGGGTTAATTAAGCGTTGTTCTGCGTTGTCTCAGTAAAAGAAACTTTGTTTTTCACTGCCCAAAAAAAATTCGTAGCAAAAATTTCATACCAAGGTTAAATTAAGCCTGTTTTTGTTTTTAATTCATAAAATACACAGAGTTTTTAACGGCACATCAAGTCAAATTTTCCTCCCCTTTGTGGAGACAATTTATACCCAAAGGGGTTACCCAAGCTTCTTTGGGTTCATTTGGGCAAATATGGGGTGTTGTATTTAGATATACAGTATCTTCACAAAAACAGTATCTGTACGTTATAGAAAAAAATTTATGTCAACAGGAGGTGGAGGCTTTTTCCCCTGCGAGTGGCGGGGCACAAACATTCCGGGCCCCCAGGTCGCAGCACAGCAAGGGGCGTCGCAGCAGGGGTAAACCGTGAGGCCACAACTGCCGCTGTCATTAGCGGCCGTGTGTTGTTCAGAAACCCTATGGTTCTTGATTGGTTACTAGGTCATCCATCCTCCCAGATGAATCTGACAACCCCACCCAAAGGTCGGGGGGGAATCAGACACAACCCTAGTTGGGCTGGCCCGGGAGGGGTCAGGGGCCCCCCAACTGTTTTCCAACCGCCTCGACACCCGGTTCCCCTCAGCCAAGATCTAATTGGTCGGCTCAGCCCCACAATAGGGGATGAAAATTTGAGAGGGCAGCACACTCTTGGCAGTAAAGAAATGGGGCCAATCCCCTGCTTCTTGCAGAGCGGCAAAGATAGATGTTAAATGGCAGGGGAGGTCATGTTGTGAGGGGTCAGCCTCTGCAACCAAGCCCGGTGATGGGAAGCAGGCGATAAAAAACAAATAGATGATGAGTAGCCGACCGCATTGGGGAGCCGGTGAGGCAAAAAGGGCTTCTCATCGTCAGGAAAGAGGACTACTTGGCGTCAGGCACAGCGCACCAGCAAGGGGGTGTTGGCCGGATCAGCAGGGTACAGCAGTTGGGGTCGGGACCCAAAGGGCCAGGTAAAAAACCCGTTTTGCGGGCCAACAAAGTGGGGGCACAGGGGTCAGCGAGGCAGCGGGGGCAGTAGTCACTCGGGCGGGCGTTGGCGGTAAAACCGATACTCGGCGGTGTGGCAGTTCTTTGCTAAGTCCCCGGAGGACCCGTTTTGGGTATAGTAAAAATCGTAAGCAGAAAGTGAAGCGTGGCCGGATGCTAACTTTGGGCACCAGGGCCCGGGTTAAAAAATGCACGCACATCCGGGGGCCCTGGGGGAAACGGGTCAGATGGGGGTCCAATCCTGCCGCCGCCAAACAGCACGCAGCACAGCCCCCCATGGTAAAAGCCTTTCCCCATCAAGGCTCCCCCACCTCTGAGAAGGGAGCTGTTTCTTTTGACACATCCCCCGGTCCAGATCCCCTGCTCCTCGCTACTCTGGGCCAGCATCGTTCAGGAGGCTTTTGCAAAGAGACAACAGTATGCCCCAAAACCATCCAAGGTGAGCGCCGTGCTCCCCCAGGTTGTTGGTAACGCAGTCCCCCCCTTTCCAAAATGGGGACCTGCACCGTTCAGAAAATAATGGTTGTGCCGAGCCGAGATGGAGATTAAACCAATTTTTTTTCCCAAAAAAAGGCGTACCAGCCTTCATAAATAGTGGAACAGAAGGTGGGCCAGTCCTTGAGCTTTTTGGTTTTTTCCGGGGCCGGCAGCGCGGGCGTTGGGGCTTAACTACGGTCAGGGGCCCGTACTGCCCTTTCGGCCCAAGGGTGAAAATGTGCTTCCGCCCCGGACACCAAAAACTTTGGGCAGGGGAAAGCCCTTTCTCCCCCGTTGTCAAACTGCGGCTCCTCACCAAAAGTCCCCCTCCTCCTCCTCCACCACCCCACCATCTCAGCCTCCACAGTACTGCTCCACTACCACAGTGTAGGGGACAGCGGGGCACGCAGTTCTCACCTGGCTTTCCCCCGGGGAACGAAGTCACACAGGGGAGGGCTGCTCCGGTCATGCACAAAAATCGATGTTTGGGTTTCTCCGCGTTTAACTGCAAAACGGAACCATGGTGGGACAATGGGAGGAACATGGTGTCCGCGCTGCACCGAGGAGGGATGGGCCATGCGCCCCGATGGGGGCACGTTTAATCGGGGGGAAAAGGTTCCTGAAGTCTTCCACCGATCTTTGCAGATTTTTGAAAAGGCCAGGAAACGTGCATCACTTTTTCCATTCGTAGAAAGCCAGGAAAAAACCTCCCCGAGTTCAGCGGCAGAACGGGCCCCCCCCAACACACTCTATATGCGATGTTTCCCCCCGCTGGAATCCAGCCTGCACATGTTGGCCGACTGAGAACAGAAAAGGCCATTAAAGATTTTTTGATGATCCGGGAGAAGAAGTACTCCCCTTGTAATTTTGAGTCAGCCCGTGGCAGCTCATGCGTGACACCTGCGTTTGTTGAGGGCCCTTTTGAGAGGGGACTTATTTGTCGTGCCAGGACTACGGGGTGAATAACTCATTCCACGCTTCATGCCCGGAACAGACGAAAAATCTGTTGGGCAGGGGGCGGGGACATGGCACTCATCTCGTGGCCAAATGATCCGGGGGGGGGATGAAATGGGGGAGGATGAGAGGACATTGGACAGAACTTTGTCTGGTGAAAATAATTGGATTTTCTACCCCGGGACAAAGAGGAGGAACAGAGCATGGGGAGGTAATGGGGAAAGAGGGAAAACGAGCAATGACCCGCAAGCAGCATGGGGTATACGTGGAGATGGAGGCAGGGAGCCCCTTGAGCCTTTTGCAGATGGCCGCACATCGATTTGCCCGGCTTGTGCGCCGAATAGTAAGCATCCGGGAGAGGAGATTCGGCTCCCACCCATTGGACCCCCGCTACCGGGCCAAAAAGGGGCCTTTTTTTACATTGAGAAGAGGACAAACTCAAATACTATGGGGGAAACCTCCGTAGTATTGTCCGCTGCCCAAATGGGGATCGTCCCTTTTCTGACAGGTCTACCGGGGGGGTTCCCCAGCCTCACTACTACTCCGCGCTGCTGGGGAAAGGTGGGGGGGGGGAGGAGCATCCAGCCCATCGCATAACCCAAGTCTGGAGTCACGAGGCAGCTTCCTTCCCCGCCCAGTAGGGGGTAGTCCCCAGCACAGCAGCGGATCTGGAGCAGCCCCCGAACAAAGGTGGGGGCCAAATTGGACAGCACTCTGCCACCCCTTGAAATCCCTGGGCTACTGGGGCAGCCAAATGGTTTGGCCGCAAATTTCCAAATTTTCAGTGGAGAAGCTTCCTGCCCGGATATGGGCATCAGAGCGGGTGTTTTGGCGGCGGGGGCCATGTTTGCCAAGGGAACCCGTTGGGCCATGGGAAAAGTGAAGACTGCCTTTGTCAAGATGAATAGGCTGGGTCCCAGGATTTTCCCCAAACCAAGCCCTTTGCTCAGATACATCACCATGACGGGCCCCACCCAAAATGTGAGAAATGAGTCGGGTTCAAACACCTGCCTCACCATTTCTTATGCCCCCACCCGCCCATGCCCCACACTGCTGACAGTTTCTCCATCTGCCAAAAACCACTTTACCAGGGCTGTTTGCCACCCCCCCCACACTGTCCCCTTTTGCCACTTTTGACCTCATGCTGCTGCTGTGGGTCTGCCCTGACCTCCACACTGTTCTATTGTCCCCCTCTTGGCCTACTCCTGTTTTTTTCCACCCCTAAAGTATTGTGCACTCCTGCCTCTGCTGCTGCTGCCGTGACCTCACACTGTGTCATTGCTCCTCTTGGGGCCCACTCCGTTTTTTGCCACCTCCAGAATGTGATTGTGCCACGTCTGACCTCATGCTGCTGCGTGGCTGCTCCGTGACCTCCCCAAATTATCATTGTGCCCCTGCTGACCTCATCTGCTCCTGGGCTGCTGCCATGACCTACACATTGTGTCCCTTGTCCCACTCTGTGGCCCACTCCTTTTTTGCCACCTCCAAATGTGATTGTGCCCTGTCTGACCTCATGTGCTGCTGTGGCTGCTGCCCGGGCCCCCCCTTTGGTCATTGTGCCCGTCTGCCCCCATGTGCTGCTTGGCTGCTGGCCGGCCTCACACTGTGGGCTTGTCCCCCTCT